>BMAO01028241.1:0-24941 GCA_019973975.1 Trichonephila clavata | reverse complement strand
ATGAAGTTTCGTGGTCATGTTTTAATTTTTATTTCCTCTAGATGTTTTTTCACCTTTCAAATTTAATATATTATAAATACTTTCTTTTCTAATGCAATAACCGATATTTTTACATCGCTTTATAACTTGTTGATACGAATATTTCTACTCGGAAAGTGCAGTTACGTAACCTTTGAGTCTTCTATCCATTTTAGGAGCCATTTTCAAAATAAATCTTTTATTGTACATTCTAATAAAAAAACATTAACAGACGATTATTCTGAAGTTCCCAAACTTTTATCTCAAAATCCAATCGAGAAAATAAGAAACAATATCGTTTCCATAAAGAGTGAACGACCTTCTGTACTTCCGATTATTTAAGTATCCAACACATAAAAATCGGTTTCTAGGGCATGCAAGAAAAGAAGATACACCTATCTTGACATAGCGTAGTTTGGAAGTTCGGAATGGAAGTGACGTCATCGTCACTAGTACGTAGTTGTGCCCATATCAGTGTATGTGACGTTGGGCCCTGAGGTGCGTGAGTAAATATTCCAATCAGGTGGAAAATCTGACGCGAAACCCCCAGTGTTAAGTTCCCAAACAAGCTTGTTACTCCATATCGACCCCCTGAAGGGATGAAAGGCTGAGTCAACCTTGCCCAGCTCCAGGTTTGAACCTCGGACCTGTAATGTAGAAGCGCGATGCACTGCCACACAGCCACTAGGCTTCAGATGAAGGTTCCAAAACCTGCAAAGAGAAGATACGTACGCCTGTCTTCACGTGCGCAGTGTGGAAGTTCGTCATCAGACCGGGGGTGGAAAGCTCTCTTATACGAACTTCTTATGACAAGAAGAAACACTTTTTCAAGTGACACTATATAATCAAAACCACCTGTAGCTCAATCTATCTACAGAAATGGCACCGAATTTGGTATCGCGTCTAATGATGACGTGGAAAGTAGAATTCAGCGAAAAAAATTATATTCATTACATTTATTTCTCTTATAATTATTCATTATTCTTGACCGGGCTATTCAGAAAGGTCAGGTGGGCCATATGCGGTCCGCAGGTTGAGAATCACTCTTTTAGCGTAAAAATATATGTTCTTGCATGATACGCCCTAGTTTTAATTAAAAAGTTTAATTTATTCTGAATGGATTATTTGCACCCTATTTCGAATCCCGAAACAAAAATGATAAATCGGTCCATGTTGGAGCGGTACACAGCCGGGAATAACAGCTACGGTGACGTCCTTGTCACTGGAACTCCCCCCCCCCAGTTGGAAATCTTTCCATTTTGCGACTACCTAAAAAGAATATGTATTTCGACAATCAGTTCGAAAGATACTTTACGTGTTGTTTCTATAAACATAAAAAAACTGCAATAATAGTTATTTTTGTAAACGAAGAAATATATTATATAATTATTTCATTTAAAATGAGACTGCAGGTTGGTATTATCCATGGCAGACTTAGTACATTCTCAGGGAGCTGGTATCAATTTTTAGTGCGGCATCGTACAGATAGATACAATCGCGCAATGTAATTTTGACGCACTTCAGCTCTGACGATGCAAAATTTTATTTGGAATTTAATTTTGCCTAGAGAACATACAAGCCAAACAGGCACTCTCGGGATCTTTGACATGCCACACAATTATACGATATGGATGCTGTCGATTTTCTGCATCATGAAAATCCATAGACTGCGGCCGGGGTCGAACCCGCAAACTTGGGTGTACAAGACCAGAACCTAACCAACTACACCCCCAAGACGCCCTAAGGAAGAAATATAGAGAAAAGGAAGTACATGCAGTGAAAGTATGTTTGAAAAATGTGTTTCAGAATATTTAAAACTAATAATAGAGTTGCTCAAAGTATTTTCTATAGTCATTAGAGAAAGTTTCGTTACAGCTTTACACTTATAAAAATATCAATAACATAAACAGCTATTTATATAAAAATGTATACATTTACCTATTAAATATATATGTATTTACGTATTCTGTATCAGTAATGGGCGTTCTAAAATTTACATAAAAGAAAGTACACTACTTTTCTCGAGGCGTGGAACTTTTCAGAGTGATGTCCTCGTTACGGAGTTGCGTCTGTAAATTTCTCTAACTTATAAACACCTCAAAAGGTAAATCATTTCGAGATTCAACTTGGAAGTTTGAATGCTTCAGATGAAAGTCGGGTAACATGGAATACCAAGCTTTGGGCTCTGTTTGTAGCTGTCAATGCGTGTAAAAACCTTGAACTACAAAAGAAAGACTCTTGTGGTGCATCGCCGTGAGAGAGAGTTGACCACTTGTGGTAACCTACCACTCGCTACAGAACAGAGTGTGCCTTTTGCCCTTTTCAAACCTTTTTGCAGGTAAGTTTTCAAACATTTTAACCTACCAGTACACGCGTGCTGTGAACATTCAAGTTGAGCATGATGTACACTAAAATAATTGTACTTTGCCATATTGTGTTCGCATTTTAGCTCCCAATTTTTTGCCCTTCAGTTTAAGTTTCATTTTTTAAAATGGTGTGTCGGGTATTATGGAATACACATTATTCCGTGATACCCGACGTAAATGTATAGTATTCCATAGAACCCGACAAAATACACTGAATAAAAATAAAGTCAAAGAAGTGACTTTTGAGAATAATGTTGATGACTAAACAAAAATTATTGATTTAATAGATAGTTATATATATCCTCATTTAAAACTACATTTTTTTAAAAGTGCATGCATTTGAATGGAAACAAAACAAAACTTTTCTGTTATTCGAAATTTATTCTATAGTTTAGACCTGCACTCAGAGCAGTAAACAGCTTCAAGTCGACTGGTATTTAACCTGTCAACAGAAATGTCTTCAGCAGTGAAAGTTTAAAATTTTTACTCTCACTGCTCCAGGGTCTCAGTCCACGAGACCATCAAAATGACCATGTGTGTTCTGTATTCGTCTACTAGTTCTAATTCACCTCAGTTCTGTTCTTCCTGATAGGCTCATCAATGAATTTTGTCCTCCTCGTAGAGATATCCCCATCACCTATAAAAAAGCAGAAGAAATACAGAAGCAGGAAAGCTGAAACTTCTATAATAACATATTCCCCGTATAAAAAGCGTTACAGGATAAACTAAAAGAACAGGACAAAAAGAAGGAACCATAGGTTACAAAAAAAAAAAAAAACGTTCAAACACATTTTGTTAAGGATTCCAACCTAAACCGACCTTCTCTAGGCCTTAAACTACTAGAGATGGATCCAGTATCAACAGAAATGAATCGTTCCATTTTGATGTATCATCCGTAATAGAATTCATGCCACCCACCAAAGAACCTGAAAATAAAGACGCTGAATATATCATTTGTAATGGAAAATTTTAAAGCGATCCACAGGATTAAATTTGGATTCAATGCTTCAGCTGTTTTCTCTGAGCTCACCTTGATTGTTCTGGATCCGAGAAAGATTATATCCTTGACTTTTTTAAATAGACTCAAAACAGAAATTGCTTTCACGTATTCTTAAAAATATGACTTTTATAGTTCAAAATAAATATGGTTTATGAAGTCTTTTGATTAGATTCATAATCGTTAAAACCACCTCTGTTCCAAATTGCTCTACTATTCCATAATACCTTACATTTATGGTTTTTCCTTAGAAATAAATTTTTTATAACAAAAAAATAAATAATATTTTTTTTGACAATTGATAGTTCCTTACAATCTTTTATATCAGCGGTTTTTAAACTTTCGATCGCATGGCCCCAAAAATGTATTAGCCTGTAATAATGTATCGCGGGGCCCCAAGATTTTTAACATCCCTCCCTAAATTAATATTCTTTATTGAAACACATGTACTAGTAGAATTTTTTCAATGACGGCTATTTAGTGATCTACTCTAGGACGGCTCATCTCTTTCAATTCTTATAATTGGTCTTTCAGAGTGTGTGAAAAAGAGAAATCTTAACGTATTCAATGCGACCTCCCCCCCCTTCCAGAAAGACGCTGCTGACCCCGGGGTCCGCGGACCACAGTTTAAGAGCCGCTGGGTTATAGTGTACGCGTATCAATGACGCTTTTGGAGATTTTTTTTTTATCTAAAACCAGTAAAGTTATTTTCAGAAAAGCAAATGACATTCCATAATAAACCGACTCTCTCATCTATATGATATTTTTCTTCAAAAAACTCTGTAAATATATCTTTTAAAAATTAAGTGCACAGTTTAAATAAGAAGAAAGTACAAAAAGTAGATTGAAAGTGTGTTGAAAAAACGCAGTGGAATATTTTTTCAAAAACAATTGCTTTAAAGTATTTCCTTTCATTCATTCGTCGACATTGTAAAAATGTTTCATAACATAATGAGTTATTGAAAAAACTCATCTAATTATAACGCACACCTGTACTTTTAAGCTGCAATTTTTAGTTTTAGGTTTATTCGCCGCGTATAACGTGCACCTCAACCCCCTTTCCTTTTTTTGTACAAAAAAACCTGAAATGTACATGCGCAATGCTTTTATCTTTTCAAGTCATTTTTTCGAATATCATTCCAAGTTTTAGAAACAATAGTACACTTCTAGAACTGCAGCCTTTTAAGTTCCCTGCATATTTCGATCTATGCAGAAGCCTTATTTTTTTTCTATTCTCTTTTTTTTTAATTTTAAAGCTCTCATTTTTATTCCCGGAGTATAACGCGCTCCCGTAAATTTCGACATTTGTTTTTCGTGTTAAAAGTGTACGTTATACACCGGATTTTACGTTATGTATTCAACTATATGAAAAAATCAATTAAATTGCTGTATTAACTATTTACGTATATCTTTTTTTTTAAATATTTTTGTGCATCCAATCACTCAGGGAAATCTACGGTTGGCTTACACCTACAAAGTATCTAAAAGTTGCATTCCAACTGTAGTTCATATTGTTTCCGTTACCATACAAAGCTGAAAGGATGCAGGTGCTTTTGTCATAAAAAATACGTATTATCAAGGCACTGATTTTCCCAGTTACTGTTTGAGAAAATGTTTTGAGATAGTCATATGTATATTAAAAAGCAATGAAAAAAAATGTGTTCTAAATTCCTTCCAGTCTTCTAAATAGATAAGTATTCCCACTTCGAAAAGTTAATGTAAGCAACATCAGCTATTCTTTCCTTTTAAAGCGTTGCATATGAAATAGTCTGCATTTCTATTTATATTCAAAGGGAACTATTGCATATAGTAGGCACAAATGTTTGTCATAAATCCATAACTCTCTTTGTGATGACGATTTAAATATTCACTCTTGTAATTTCAAAACAAAAAGGTGGTTAATATTCTAGCTGCTTTTAGTTGTGATATACCATTTTAACAGGGAGACTTAACTCACGCCAACGGCTCCGATTTTTAATTGCATATTGTATAGTTATTTACAGAACTGCTAAATCAGCATTTAATAGTTTAGGTTTCCGTTGGAGAATCAAGTGGGGTAAGGTACATGTGAAAACCATAACAATTAAGGACCTGGGATTAGAATCGTATGTTTGGACTATCTTTTCTGAGAAATAATTAGCTGTTTAATTTAAGGCTGATATGTATGTTGGGAAATTAAACATAACATACATAAAACCAAAACAAGATATACTTTTATTTCATTGACAGGGAAATGGGTATCAGTTATCTATTTAACACATTCTCAGTTTCTTTTAATAGGCTTATGTGTATTCCACTAAAGATCAATTTTTATAAACATTTTTTTTGTTTCAGTAAAAATTTGAAATTCTTTTAAGGATGTAATTATTAAAATGTTTAGAGGCGTTTCAACAAAAATTTAGAATATGTTTTGAAGCTACTAATGATTATATTTCTTTCGAGATAAAAATATAATATGCACAGTGGAGACCAATATTATAATAAATTATGTAATTTAAACCGACATTCAGCAAATGAATGCAAAAAATAAAAACTAACTGTACAGAATTGTGTTTGACATAAAAGTGATCACTTAAAAGCATTGCTCGACTGAAATACTCGGCAACCTGATTTAAGTATCCTAAATGCTAATCTTAATCTTGATATGAATGAAAATCACCGAATGGTTCGTAATTAATATTTTGTAATTCAAAAGCTATTTCACATGCACAATAATCATTTCAGACAAGAGGGGAGGGTAAGTAGTAATCTGTATTTTATTTCAAATTAATAGTTTATTTCATATTTAACCTTGAAAGCTATGACAGCTAGATGAAATTATCAAGAAAAGTTCATAAAATACATATATTAAACGCTTGTTCCAATGTATTATCTAAAATTGCTCAGTCAAATGAAAAATTCACACAATGCACAAATGAACAATTTTTACTTCAGACAAAATTTGACGCAGAAACATTTGTGAGGACCCATTTCTCATGCACCTCATATTAACACAATTTCTGAATACAATTGAAATGTTTAGTTGTTTTAAAGCCATGATGTGTGCTACAAGAATTCACCAGCGAACATTCTCTGAAAGACTAAAATTATAAATGCGTCCCTTACAGAGAGCATCAGCTAGTATTTTAAATTAAACAAATTTTTTATTATAACGTAATAAACAGTAAAACTAAACAGTTTTTTAATGACCCTATGTTGCTTCGACAGGTAGTATTCTTGTCGTGCAAGGAAGTTATTTGTAATTAAACCCATATTCCTTCCACTGTATAGGTACCTGTTGATTCTCTTGCACGTCCATATACATATAAATCGGCTTCTGTCTAAAAAAGTCTAGTCGAATTCAAATGATTCGCAGCACAATTTGATTTAACTAGTTTCGGTATTAGTTGGCATCGATAACTAAGCATAGATAATCGAGATATAAAAAATATATATGTGAATTAAATACTTCAAAAACTCTTCTTTCAAGTGTGAGCGAAATAAGTTGTAATGAAATAGTAATTCCTCTGGTAAAAAAATTCTATTCCCCCCCCCCCCGTGATTCACTGGAAAGGACTAGAATTCAAAAGGACTGTTGGGCGATGTCTAATATGAGATTATGTCATGGCTGAAGTATTATGCAGGTCTACAGAAATGTGAGATCTTTACTTTTTAATACAAGGTTATTTTTGTATTTGAATTTTTTTCCCTAATGGGGCTGCGGATTGTTAATTTTACCTTTATAGACCTAGTACATTCCCCAGTAGTTGGTATCACTTTTTAGTGCGGCACCCTATAGGCGATACCAATTGCCACTAGTAATTTTAACGCCCAGTTTCTCCATCCCAAAGGGAGGCATCTGAGTTCTGATAATGCGAAATTCTACTTAGGAACTTAATTTTGCCGACAGCCAAAGAGCCCAGGCCATTGTTTACATTTCGCATACTCATATGACATGGCCGCTGTCGATTTTATGCATCATGAAAATCCACCCACTTGGGCCGGGATCGAAACCGCAACCTTAGGTGCAGAAGGCTAGCGACAAACCAAATACGCCACCTGCAACAGTTTAATATACGAGTCTACTGTGAGATCAGAAAAATGAAGAGTTTTTTTAAAAATAAATTGAAACTTTAATTGTGTGTGCTTTTCAAAAACTGTTAAAAAAAGTTGGCGTTTAAAAAGCTCTCTAAAATGTCAGGTGGTATAAGTTTAAAAATTCATAGTGGCTAACACTCAACTGGTTTTACATTCATCCATCATGTTCACTAATTCAAACTTCAATTCCTCTTTCTCTGTCTAGGTGTTTCTTAAATGCTCGGACCTATCGTTTTGGAGTGTAATATGTCTAGTTATGCATTTTTTGATTTAGTGAATTCGAATGAGTATGTCTTAAGAGCGCATTTATACATAAGGCAGAATTCCATATTTCATTACATACTTGCACTTGCGAGTTATCCTGATTTAGCGCAGTTAAAAACTTCTGCTTACCATTAAAGTCATCAGAGAGAGAAACTGCATTCTATATACTCTGTTGTAGCGCTTATGATCGTCGTAACATGGCTTCTTTGTGCAAGTGGAAATAAATTCTTTCTAATGACCAATGTCTTGCAAAACACCGCGCAGAAACACTTCACACTTGACATTATAGGAAACTCATCAATTGCTAAGTACTTTGGAAAAAGCTTTTTCATCTGAACACTCTTCTGACAGCCCAATGGTCACGTCAACACCAACCCTCTTGAGCACATTTATAAGTCGATTCTGGAGAGGATTTATGAGGATGAACAAAAAGAAATAGAGCCGAAAGGGGAGATCCTAGGAGAAAGACTCGCTGTCCAAAAAACCTGTTATTTTTATCCGTAAACATAAGGTGAAATCGCGGGAACAAATTGCTTGGTAAATGAATTATTTGCTTTGGAGTTTTCTATCATCCGAAACTCTTCTACAAGTGGTTTTCAAACATCGAAAGAATTTCATAGCTGTATTGATAACTAACTCTTACCTATTGCAGAAAAAATAACCGTATTCTTCAACAACAAAAATATATGAATAATCTTTTCTTTTTATTCTAAAGTAAAACGTGGCTTGGACTTTAGGACTGACAATTATATAATTGAAAATGACATCCATCTGGTACAGAGGTTAGTGACGCTGACTGACATGACGTTGTGCCTGGGCTCGAGTTCTGGAGAAGACGCGGGTGTTTGTAAATGCATAGTGCCTTTGCGGTACTGGGATTCTCTAAACAGCCGACGAGCCACAAGTACTCTCGTGAGGCTGGTATGAAGAGGGAGAGAGGCCTCTGACCACCCCCGTGGTGTTCTCCCACAAAATTGGGGGGAAACGAGCCGTCGTACTGTCATCTACATGTTGCTCAAAGCTATGACTAACGACAGGCGTAAATTACTAGACCTTTGCCACAATAACTATCGTGGACCTCGATCTGACACCATCAGGCAGGGCGTAAAGTACACCCCTGAAACCCCCACAATCCGGAGGGGGATGCGAGGCTCAAAAGTTAGGGTTTTGCAATCCTTTGTACGATCAGGCTTGGAGCCTAAAACTTGAGATTGCAGGAGTGCCTAATATTCTCCGTTAAGTAATTTGTGGCGTGAGTGAGTGAGTGAATATTAACGTCCCACTGTTCAGCTACACGAGGGCTTTTGGGGACGGTCCGCGTAATTATGAACCATAGTCAAGTGATGCGGAGACACCCGAGCTGGCACCCCCTCTCCTAACTACCACACCACACCAACGGTAGGACGTTTGAGCTCTCGACAGATTTAACGTGCATCACTCCTCTACACGGAGGGTCTTCAGTAAGCCATTTGTGGCAATAGAAACAACACAGTTGAAAATTAAAATCACGATGAGAATAAGCATTCCACCTCGAAAAAGGAATATCTGTAATAATTACAATTATCTTTCCTACCAGACATTTTCATGCCTCGGTATTTTGCAATTCGCAGTTAAAATATTCCATTCTGAGAAGTGAACGCAACAACACTATCTTGCTCTTTATTTTTTATATGATCAGAGATATGTTTGAAGTTAATAAATCTTAAGAAACTTCTTCTGTTTGAAGGAATTAAAAGAAAAATATTTTACTGCTATTCTTTTTTAATGGAATAAAAAAAATGTACTTGAAATACAATGAAATACGTTTAACGCGAAAACGCTTAAGACGAAATATCGGTTAACACAAAATAATACACCGGTCCAGTAAACTAAATGTGTTTTCATGTATTTTTTCTCTTAACACGAAACCAAAATTGCTTAATTGGAAAAGATTTTCCTTCTGGGAATGAACAAAATACGGAAAACACCAGCCGAAGTTTGAGAAGTTTATGTATTAATATACTGTCCCATTGTATCATCGGAAGGATTCGTTGCATTGGAGGATGATAATAGGTGTACAAACCCTATTATGGCATTTTGGAGTTTGCTCAAATCTCAAAAAATAGGATTGATGAAGATTCCGAAGACGAAAAGGAAATGAATCATCTGTTCCCACGTCATCCGATTTGAGGAACATCAAGAAAAGTATGCGCAGTTATTTAAATACACATTCCAATAGTGAAATGAATAACAAAATGGATGACATCAAGATATTTGACAACTTGATGCTAAAAAAGAAAAAACAAAGAAAAATATCAGATTATTTTTCGAAAAATCAGGAAACGTTTTGATTTTCAAAAAAAAAAAAAATTTAAATTTTGCATTAAATTTATTTTGGAATATTTTTGCTTCATTCATTTTTCTTAAAAACATGCATGTAAATAAAATGAACTCTAATAGACTTTACTTTGTTGAATATATGCTTCTTTTCTACAATTTTCGTTAACACGAAAAAATATTTCAGTCTCTTCAGTTTCGTGTTAAGCGCACAGGAATAACTTGGAAATGTTTCAAGTGATGTGCTAAAAATATCCCCTCAGTCAATTTTGTAATAAAAATCAAACTTTTTTTTTTCCAAATAGATTTAAAATTAATTTTAACTACATGTACTTGGAAGTTTTTTTTAAAAAAAACTTTGACCTTTTTTCTGTCATTTCTTAAATATTCATTCCACATAATATAATCTGGAAATATGCACACAAAAAAGTTATGAGAAAAACCAAATTAGTACATGAAAACTTACAGAATAATATAGACTGTCAAAGCTTATGTAACATTTCTGCAAGTAAAACAAGAAACAATGAGTACGGCTAAACTGATAATTTTTTAGAACTTGTAAAATATTTTCATAAAAAATCGGATTTTATAAACTATTCGAAAAGGAGAAAAATCTAATATTATCGTATTGGTTTTGAAAAATCGTAATCGAAACGGAAAATTGAGAATGCAATATTCCCTAAAATGCATAGTCTGTATTAAAAAAAAATTATGATGAATAGAATCAAAGGGGTATTAGATTTTACAAAAAATGAAAATACTGCAAACAATTTCATACGAAACTTACAAATAGAAGAGATAGATTAAAAAGTCTTCTATTTCATTCGAATCAGTAAAACATAAAAAAATCCCACTCATGTATTAATTTTATAAAAATATTTCTCTATAAAAGTTATAACATGATCTCTTAACTGCAATTCACATAGTTACATCAAAAAATACGAGAAATATTTCTCTTCCGTTGTAGCACTCAAAAAATCAAATGATTAAGATAATGCGATCGCGAAACATTTGCTCGAAACATCATACATGAACCTTTCAGAAAGTTTAAATTCTGTTACTAAACGACAAGAATTTGAAAACGATTTGCTTCCATTATAATGCGATGCAAATGATAAAAAAAAACATTTTTAAGCAGAATATGAAATAAACATTACAGGAAATATATTGAAACTACAAAAAATCATTAAATTTCGATTTGATTCTTTTTTTTTGTTTTTGTTTTACTAAATTTAATTTTAAAAAAATATATTATACGCTGAAACGAATCTATGTTGTTAATCGTCATCGGTCTTAAAAATGTGATCGAGTATTCAAGCATTAAAAATCGTCTGTCTTTAAACAAACATTTATGGTCTAATTATTCATCAGATTAATGTTTGATAGCAATGGCACACGTTTATTTTTTTAGCTCGATTAAATTTCTCTAAAAAGAATTTGCCGAAATAGTATATGAATTGGAAAAAAACAATAAAAATATGGAATATAGAAATAGAATTTCTGGGACTATTCAAGAGGACACATGGAGATAAAAAAATTTTCACATATTATCATTCTCATTTTCTATAGATTCCGAAATCAAAATACGTGTTTTAAGGGAAATTCCAAAATCAAGAAATAAGTAAAGTCAGTTTTCAAATCGCGATTTCTATTTATATAATACTCTCAATACCTCTGTATTCTTTCGAACCAAAATGAAGAGTATCAACTCAATTTCGTCTCACGTATTTAATATTAAGAGCTTCTGCATCGACTCGAGCAGTACCATTGTAGCACGATGCAATATTTACACAGCTCAATATATTTAAAAAATAGATGATTCAAACAAGGGCATGCTCGGCAAAACTGGGGGGCTCTTGTAATGGAATGTTAAGTAGAAAGCCTTTTGAACTCTTAAATGCAATTAAATGGAAATATTCAAATTTATATATATTACCGTACCTATAATAATTTCTCACCAATTATACAAAAATGTTAAAATTCTACTCAACCTCCCTACAAATCATTTGAATTATTTTTCCAATTTTGAAAACCTATTTCATTATATGGGATGAAAAAACTCCGACGAGGTTGGTTTCTTTCATATACAGATACTCTTGCTGCGAACGGTTAAGATATTTTGGTTAAAAAAATTATATTTTAGCAATTTCCCAAAGGCGGCTTTTTCCTACTATTTAAAATTTTTTTGTCCGAGAGAGGAATTGCCATTTCATAAATAGAAAATATTGATCCTCGTTTATTTGCAGTACCATATTATTTTTATTTTGAATACATATTAGCGTGGTTATTTCATATAATTTTGAGACGTTTGACTAAAAGAAAACTTATTAAATATAAAACAAAATAACTCTAAATGTGTTTAATGTGAAGTTTGAGATCTTGTTTGTAGAGAGTGAGTTTATATATATATTGACGTCACACTATTCAGACGCACGAGGGATTTTGGCGACGGACCTCAAAATTTTCAACCATGGCCAAGTGACGAGAACGACATCTGAGTTGGCACCCCTCTCCTAATTTCCACACCACACCAACGGAAAACCGTTTGAGTTTCGGCAGATTTAAAGATTTAACGTACATCGGCTCCCTACACGGAGGGTCCTTACCAACTGTCGAAGGATTTCGGGATAGTAGAAAACTCAAAAGCAAATAATTCAGTGACAAGTAATTTATTCATTCGATTTCATCTAGTATTTACGGATAAAAACAACAGGTGTTGGGATAGGAGACAGCCAGTCTTTCTTCTAAGATTTCTCCTTTTCGCACAATATTTTTTTGGTCATCCTCAAATATTCTCTCGAGAACTAACCTACAAATGAAGTCAAGAGGGTTGATGTTTATATGACTATTCTAGTGCTCGTTATTGGACACATTTTCAATTTTCATCGTTTAGCTAAAACACAATTCGAGGGAATGAATGAACGTCGCACTATATTCAGCTATTCGAGAGCTTTTTGGCGATGGACTTCGTTATTTGGAACCATGGTCAAGTGACGTGAAGACACCTGAGCTGACACCCCCCCTCTCCAAACTTCCACACCACACCAACGAGAGGATGTTTGAGCCCCGACATATTTAACGTGTATCACCCCCTTCTGAACGGCAAGTCTTCAGAGTGAATGAGTGAGTGAATAATAACGTTCCACTGTTCAGCTACACGAGGGCTTTTGGGGACGGGCCGCGTCATTTTGAATCATGATCAAGTGACGCGGACGACACCTGAGCTGGAACCCCTCTCCTAACTACCACACCACACCAACGGGAGGACGTTTGAGCTCTCGAAAGATTTTACGTGCATCGCTCCCCTACACTGTGGGTCTTCAGTGGTACTGGGATCGAACTCATGACACGCCGGCCACGAGTCCGTTACGTATGCCCCCTTTTCATAGCGTTTTATTTCTAAAATAGTGGACTGCAAAGTAGTGGATTTTGAGATTGATTCCATGGAAAATAAAAATTGAAATCTCGAGGTGTTGAATTAAGTTTCTACCATCATTTTATCCGCGATGCATTTCGATATGCAATGCGAGACATTTTTTCGAACATTTTTTCTGCTGTAGGAGACTAAAGTGTGAAAGATTCTATTGATATAAAAAGGAAATTTACACAGAAGGAAAATTTTTGGAATGTCTTGAATGGTTGCGTATTCCGGGAAGAATTTTATACGAATTTATTTTTAAAATAAACAATATATCATTTATAAAAATTAAAGAGGCACTTTTTGCACATTTGAAATAAAATATCAGAAATGGTTTTAAAAAAAAAAGACAAGGTCACGGTAACGGAGAATATTAGGCCCCCCCCTCTAAAGTCAGATTTTGGGCCCCCAGCTGAAATACGTACTTGGAGTCAGTCAGGCTATGGATCCCTAGAATCCCCCCCCAATGCGGGGGTTGCGGAATTGTAAGTTACACCACTGCAAAGACAGGATGTTTACGTACGTGACACATCTTAAAGTTACAAGATAAAAATGAATTACTTCACTGAATTTTATGAAATATTATCAGAGTATTTGTGGGTGACCAATATTTATTCTAAATAAAAATTGACATTTTTTAAAATTTTTACAATTTTTAAATTAAAAAAAAAATTTAAAAAACCATGAACGAGGCTATGTAAGTTGTATAAATTCGCTCAAGACATTATTCTTGCTTTGTGCGAATAGTAACTTTAACACGCTATCTACCTTCATAAATTTATTTCGTAGAAACTATATTCCATTCCTTACGTAAAACATGCATTTGAAATATTCCACGAGTTGTTTGAGTTCATTTGTTGAGGAATACACAGATCTCAATAGATCATACAAATAGCGAAAGATAATTTTCCCATACATAACGTGACCATTTATTCTTTGATTCAAAACGGGACATTATTTTGTTAAGGTCAATTAACAGGTATACAATGAAAATAAAAACACTTTTTAAAGTTATTTATTCAGAAAAAGTTAGCTTAAAAGTTACGAATTAAAAAATATACCCAAAACGTTTAGTTATATTTATATTTATCAGAGGAACAAATTTGCTTTAATATAGCTGGTGAAGATTTTAATTAAGAATGAAACTCGTGGAACATTTTTTTTATATTCACCTTAATATTATCAACATCACCTTTAGAACTGAAATTAGTAGCTGGGTTTTCTCAGATGTCCACAGTTTGTTCATCATAGAAAATACTCTTTCTACTGGAGCCCCCCCCCATTTGTAGCAGGCAAACATAAAATATATTCAAATAAAATAGAAAAGTGTTCATGCTGTAGATTGTTGGCGTGAAAGTATTTGAATACTTCTACCCAACGAGTTTCCGTGGAAACATTTAGATCCTATTTATTCGGTTACTTTTTACGATGTAATGTAATTAAAAATTAATGAAAATTCGTCAAATACTTCTGTATCTTTATTACAGTCAATAAGGGGACCTTTTTTAAATCTGTCCAATAAAATATCTCCATTACTTTGGTAAGAAAGCAAGTTCACTGCTCCAGATATTTATGGCTTAATCAATAAAATTCTGTAGCCGTCCTTTTCGCTAACTCTTCATCTATATAAGTACCATTATCTTTTGATTTCACCATTAATTGACGGACCGTAAATGGAAGAGACTGATTAGTCTGTTTCTGAGTCAAATTGTCTTTTATAGTTGATTGATTTTTTTTTTTTTTTTTTTTTGCAGCTTCAACTGCCGATACAGTCTGACCTTCAAATTTCAATACAGCTTCGCGCGGTTTCCGAAAACGGGACAATTTTGCGTCCCAGAGTTCATTTCAGGGACACCGGGACTCGTAATTATAAAAAGGGACAGTCCCGTTCAAAACGGGACGTCTGGTCACGTTACCCATACATCAACTGGAAATCTAATCAATTGCAAATATTTTAGCTACTTTAGTTGGAGGGGTAGCTAAAAAAATTCGTTAATAGAGAAAGAAGTTTTGTTTTTAGAGTAGGGTAGTATAAAGATCACACAACGGAGAGAGTGACGTCATATCTAAAGCAAAACGAGGGATAATAGCTTATACAATGCAAGCAATGAGCACAATGCTCTTTTTTAATAATATCAAAACAACTCCTTCGCCATAACATCTTAGGAAAGCTAGTATTGTGGATGGCATGGTGTTCATCCCTCAATTTATTTGCACAACAAAAGTATCCTAATTAGTAAACGACATGCCTGTGGTATGATGACTCTTGGGCATTTGCGTCCCCATTCCTGCAAAATTTTGCTAGAAGCAACAGACTATAAATCATGTCAATTTCTTAAGAGAAACGCGTACAACTGTCTTTTTTAGAATATTAATATGTTATGTCTTCCAGTAACTCTCACATCTGAGCTCGCCAATTCTTTTTCATCCAATATCAATGCTTGGAAACAGAAGTGTATACAGAAATGTAATTTAGCAGTATAATATAAGCAATAATAAAAGATATGTTGAAAAGGATTCCCACACTCACTATTTTGAATGAAAAAAACGAATTATTACTTCGTGTATCTCAATCAAAAAGTGCCTTAGTAAGGTTACATTTCCTTGTCAGTTTTTATACAACATGATTTTTTTTCAAAATGTTTACAAAAAAAAATAAATTTACCGAAACCTATGGATGCACAGTTCCACTGCATGTTTAAAAATTTTATTTAAATCCTATTTCTCTGAAAATAGAACATCATGTCGAGGCACATCAAAATAAAAATGCAATAAAAGAATGAGATGGGTACATGCTTTTGTTTCTCGCAGCAGAAAGCACAATTAAATATATTTTTATTACGTTTCAATTAATTGTGTGCTGAATTACAAGTATCATTTGTTTCTATTTTCAAAATATTTATTTTAAATTCCATTTGATGGAATGGCATAAGAAATGCCAAAATCTATAGAGAAATACCGTTACGCAAAATCGTAAAATAATTCACAAATAAATATACTACGTATCTGGATCATTTCACTGGCCATCCTTTATAAACGAGCAAAATAATTCCTAATGTTTTTTTTAACTTTAAACTAAGGGCCAAACTATAATTTATCATTACGTCATCAGGTGAATAAAACCCTCTTCTGACTAATAACTCTTTAAAAAAAAACTTAATTTTTTAGACCCTCGAATACACAAAAAAACAAAATTGATTGTAGTAATTAGACATAACCTGAATGAAAATGAGTAACAAAAGCAGTAGTTCAAAAAAAAAAATTTGCCCTATCCAATTTATAGTAAATAAATGTTGTAAACAGGTATTAATATATACATATGTTACCGTTTAAAACGAAGGAACCGGTATTTCATAAAACAGCTAGTTGTATTTCCGGAAAAATATAGTTAAATTAGATTATTGGATTCCACGCTTTAATTAGTGTTTGGGCAGAATATATATATATAACCACAGTCCAATCGTTAAAGTTTTAAATACAGCATATTTTACACTTCGGATAAAAATTTTGTTTTATTTTTTTTAAACAGAGTAAATGTTTTTGCAAGTAGAATTAGGTAGCGGCCTGATTGATAAAAGTCGTTGAAATATAAATATAATCATTTCTGCATATTGCTCTGTTACTATTTTTTATTGTTTTAATTAATCTAGCAATTACAGTATGTTATTTGCGCGTTGTTTTTTTATCAATTCTCATCTATCCGTAACATGAAATGTACTTTTCCAGGAATTTTAGCTATTTATCAACAGATAATTTCTAAAACAAGGGACTAATTTTAATGTCAAATTAATAAAAACATTTTTTTTTAATTTTAACAATTTTGTCACTATTTAATTTATGAAATGTCTCGTTATTTCGTTGAATAACTAGGTAAATTGTGTGGTATTATTATTACACACTGTGTATTTGACAAAGCCAGTTATTTCATGATTCTATAAAATAACTGAATTACACACTGTAACAGTAACATAAATAGTTTAATAAGGAATGCTTCGTAACATTAGGCAACTCATCAGATCTGTAAAATTTATCAGTTATTCTTATTTTTGACGAAACTTTTTCAATGATACTTTTGTACTCAGAGCAAAATAATTTCCATTCTGAGGAAAAAAATTCGAAACCATTTCAGTTTCATCTTTATTGCAGATTCTACACAAAAGTCAACCGTGTGTGTATTGAAATGTGATATCTTTATATTGTGTGAACGAGAGGATATAGTCTTTCCTTTTAAAAGAATTTAAACCAGCTCTCCACTGCGCTTTCTTACAATTAAAGAATTTTTTTTTAGAAAAAAAAAGGATATTTAGTCCATATTAGTTAATTCTTCCTTTTTTTGTTGCATTGAAAGGTAAATCTAATACTCAGATGTTAGGGGAAAAAACAGTTATCGTATTTCGAAATCGATCATAAAAGAAATTTTGAATATATTTGTCAATACATATTTTGCAAATTGATTTCTTTTATTTTAATCCATACGTCATTAAAAAATGCTGAACGAATTCTTTTCCTTCCTTGCTCAGATATTTCGCAAGTTTACAAAGGTATTCAGGAATTACAAGAAAATAATTATAAAGTAATGTAATGCTCAGAAATATCCCAGGAAACTGCATAATTAAAATGACATAACACTATTTACTTCTTTATCTTTAAAATATTTTTATATTGTTATCGTTGCTCTTATTGCATGCATAAAAAAGTTTCGAGAAACTCGTATTCCCCCCCCCCTCTCTATGACTTGGAATTAGAACACGAAATTCATTTTTCTTTAAAAAAATTATTTAAGACCATTGCAGCCTTCTGTACTTTAGGCAAACGCTTATCACAAGCATCATTATAGGCAGATAACTGAGAATAAATTTTATCCATATAGCAAACATTTCTATCAAATTTTCAAAATGCTTTTTTAAAAAAATAATTTTAACTCTCTTTTCTACAGTTTAGAAATTCTTAGTTTATTCTTCAGAATTAGAGGTACAATTGCTTCATGTGTCTTGTTTCTCTGTTGCAAAAAAAAGTATTTTAAAATATTTCTTCAAAAGCAGAAATTTCACCACGTTCAACTTTATAGAACAGTTTTATGAAAACTTCATACCTAACGATGACGAAACATGATGGACGAAATTAAACATTAGTTTTTAAGTATCGTTTCGGTGTTTTATTTATTATTAATCACTCTGCTATATTATATTTGCATTTAATGAAATTTAAAATCTTTAAAAAATTTCTATTAATTTATTTTGAATTCTTTTTAAACGGCCAGTTTCTTCTAGTCCTACAAAAAAAATTGAGAAAAAAAATCAACTATAATAAAAAAATTATAATCTTCTAAAGAGTGTATCTTCTTTCTTTGAATTAGCTAACTTTATCTCGTGTCGCCTTGGTAACCAAACGGTTGTCTTCAAAACGAAAATGCTTACATTAAAATATTTCAGAAACTACTTTATACAACGAAAAGAAATTTATACAGTCGTCTCTTGGTTTATTTATATCATTTATTTATTTGGCGGTTTGACTGTTACGGATGGAGACTCTAAAGTGTGGAGACATCATTAACTTTTAGCATTAGAAAAAGGAATGAATTAATTCAAATTTGAATGGATCACGAAATTCAACAAAAAGTACTTTTTTCCGTTTCTTTCAAAATCGTTTGGTGGGAAAAAATGTAGAGGTTTTGAATAAATACAGTTTCTCTTCTCAAATAAAAACAAATCATTGTGTAAATTAATTCCTTATTTAGCTCAATATTCTCTGTGTGTGCGGAGATTTTCTATTTTTCATATTTAATACAAGAGTATTTTTGCTCACACACATCTTTACACTTTATGACGAATTTAAATTTCAACAATAGTGAATATAAAGTATGTATATTTCGCGCCATCAATGCAATTTCAATCATTTAACGAAACAAAAATGTCAGAGAAAATAATTTTTTTAAAAGTTAAATTTGTTGCAAAATTTGAAGAGTATAAACACTTAACACATTTCTCAAGATGTATTTTAATTTGACAGAATGGAGAAGTTTGTGAAATATATTTATTTCTCAGATTTATGATATTTTTCGAAATAAAGAAAATAAAGCTCCTCATAATCGATCGCGATTATAAATATCATTGAATCGTAATAAACTACATATTTAGTGTATCAAAAATATTTTAAAAAAATTAAAGTACGAGAATGAGAATTATAATACGTAAAATGTATTTGCTTCGTAAGAGGAAACAAAAGCTGATAATGCTTTTTTGGTAAATTAATTTCCATTTCTTTCATTCGAATTCGGTTTGACAAAGATGATAAAAGTGAACTCTCCAATTCCCCAGTCATTTAATTATTGTTATTATATGACTATATCATTAGCATCATTTAGATCTGTCAAATGAGTGAATATTCTAACATCGCACTATTCAACTACTCACGGGTTTTTCGGCGACTGAACTCGTAATTTTGAGCCATGGCCAGGTGACGAGGACAACACATGTGAGCTGGCATTCTCCTCCCTTCTCCTACCTACTACACCACCCCAAACAGAGGAAGTTTAAACCGCGACATTGTAAACCTGAAACGCCTCCCCCCCCCCCAAATATTATTTCGTATTATATTTTTGTCTGACATTATATATTACATATTTTTTACGTTCTCCGCGTAAGCTTAAATGTAGTTATTTTTACTGAGCAATGTAGTAGAAAATTATAGTATTGTGTTCAACGCAGTTATCGGATATATCTGTAGGTAAGGCAAATTTTGGAATATTTTGTTTCAACAATCATCATCGCTTTAAATTAATTGTTTAAATTTTTTATAAAATAAACATTTAAAACTGACACTCACTAATCCTTGATTTCTTTTTTTTTTATTAAAAAAAAACAGAATCTGAAATGAAATTTTTTTAGAAACATCGTTATTACGTAATGTTTCTTTTATATCGCGTTGGTCTTCCATTGCAAAGGCACTTCATAAAGCGCCCGTTTTTTTTCCCGATCACATCAACTATCTCTTGTGTTTTAACTCTTGCCGTTTCATCCTAAAGAAAAAGAAAGAATCGTATTTCCCATAAAGTGCTTCCAGTCGTATTCCATTACTGTGCAAGAAACATTCAAAACAGAAGCTTGTTTTACTTTTCTAGGATTAAGCAATTGACGCCTGGTTAACGTATCACCAAAGAGGGTGGGTAGCATAAGTGAATTCTTATTTATTTTAGCAGGCTCCTCTGTTATGGTATTAACCAAGAAATTGGAGCCTAGAAGAATTTCCAACGGTTTTCTATTTTTTTCGCCTGGATCAGCCGTTTGACAGCTGGATGGAATTTAGTTGTGTATGAGTTCAGCGTTCCAATTCCAATAAATCTCAGCCTCAGTTATTGAGTCTGGGACGTTATAGCTTCCATGTTTATGGGGGGGGGGGATTTGAAGGTTTTATTACGTTAAGGGAGTGGTCTTCAAACTTTTTTTAACTCACAGAACTCTTTGAACTTGAAGGTGTTTTCTTGGAACCCTAGAACTAGAAAATGATTTCGTAGAACACCATTCCACATACATATCTCAAAATATTATTTAAAGTAGATGAACATGTTATAGATATTTTAGGTAAAATCAATTAAAAAATATTGCTTTTATTATTAAAAAACTCTAATCTGATTTTTTAATATAATTTACTTATGGATAATATTAATTTGTGATCCAAGTGTACCCGCACCCATCCATTATATTTTTTAACTGGGATACGTGCTTACTTTTCTTCTCACAAACTCTGTCGAAGTCCAGGTCTTTTGAGATGAAATGCAATCGCATTACATATTCTGAATTTAATTTCCTTTTATACTTTGTTTTTGTAGCCACAAACTTTGAGAAGTATATGTATTTCCTTTAAACACACACAATGTTCTGAACGCCATTAAAATGTTTATAGCTGTATGAGAAATATTGTGTATTTTGCATGAATTTACAACACAAAAATTTAGCAGCTGTTCTTGCTTGAATTTAGATTTCAACACATCGAATCTGTCGATATGTTGTTTCCTCTCCTTCATTATTTTTCCCCCCACAAATGTAAAAAGGTTCATTTTCCATTAGAGAAAGAACTATTTATTTTCCAAGACATTGAGCTAACTAATGAGTATAAAATTATCCCATGGGGGAACCTGAGATAGTAAACGGTAGAATATTCGCAATCTAGTAGGAAGTATATAGTATATATATATATATATAGAGAGAGAGAGAGAGAGAGAGCAAACAATTTAATATTCTTTTATTATATTATAATAAAATTTAAAAAGTGTTGCAAAATAAAGTTAATATGCAAAAATAAAATGTTCAGTTTTAATGCAGAAGAATGAGTTATAGATATACTTGCAATTATATATACAAACTTCATAAGTTTCTTTTTGTTTTTTACTGTGACTGTGGAACCCCTAGGCGTGCCTTGTGAATGAATGAGTGAATATTAATGTCGCACTGATTAGCAACACGAGGGCTTTTGGCGACGGTCCGCGTCATTTTGAACCATGATCAAGTGACGCGGACGACACCTGAGCTAGCACCCCCTCTCCTAACTTCCACACCAACGGGAGGTCGTTTGAGCTCTGGACAGATTTAACGTGCATCGCGTCCATACACGGCGGATCTTCCCTGATCCAATGCCTAGACCACTTGGCCACCGCGGCCACATGCCTTGTGAAACACCGGGGGTTCAGTGCAACACAGTTTGATGACCACTGCGTTGATTTACAACCTCGAATGTTCTCTTGAGTGGCTTTCGATTTGAGAAGGTATAAAATTAAAAGTGTTCTGTCTTAGAAGGGTTTTAAATTATAACTACTCTTTTAAATCGTCACGTTGAAAAGATTTTGGCGATCCAGAATTTAATATAAAAGCCTTGCGATAACTTTATTGGAGCCATTTATAACCTGAACTTCAGTCGTTTCAAGTATTGTCGCATAATTTTCCGGTGAATTGTAAGATTTTAAAGATATTACAAATTCCTTTACACAAGTTTCTGTTTCAGGTTTCTTTACACTACCTGTTTCGGGTGTTTCTATTTTATCATTTAGAAGTTGCGTTTTACTTATGGTTCTAGCACGAAAAAGGGAATTCTGCTGTAAACTCTGGCAAGTTCCACATGGTGTAATTTTTACCTTGCATTGGGGAATTAGATGCTTGTATGTCATGCACCGATAACATCCCCCCCCCTTCTTTAATTTTAACGTTTTTGCTCATTAGTAAAGACCAGGATTCTTATTAAAGTGTGTGTATCTGAATTGCAAAAAATGCACACGTTTTTAACAACCGTAGTTAAAGGGGTAGATGAAAAAAGGAGAATCATTTTAAAATATAGGCTGTTGTCGTTGATAGGAGACATTTCGTAGAGGGTGTCTAGAACTTTCTGGGGTTTTCTCAGAGTGTAATGTGTGCACACTCGCTAGATTCCATTTCAAATTTAATGAATTTAAATTATGTCTCAACATTCGCTATCTTTTTAGGATCTTTTAGACGATGGAACTCTACAACTAGATCATGCGAAAGTCGTTTAAGGAAAATAGGTATTATTAAATGACCGTAATTTCCCAATGAAATTCCCACAGAGCGTAAATTTCTTATGTTTATTTCACTTTCCTCTTGCAATTTTCTTAACCCTTTCAGATTGAAGGCGGATTTCACAGGGTGATTTTATAAAAATGGAATTAGAAAAATTCAAGCAAAGAGTTTTGCTTCCTAAGAATTTAAGCCTATTTCCACTTATTTTAAAGAATTTTCTTTGTTTCCTCGTAGAGTGTACCTGAGATAAACAAAGGAATGCTAAATGTTGCAGGAAAAAATGTTTCAAAAATGCTTAAAATGCCTCTTGTTTGCAAAAATTAGAGCATTATATTAATAACGAATGAAATAAATGTATAACTTAAACACTGAATTATCATATCTGTGAATGAAAAAATTTGTATAAATAACATGTTTATATTAAAATACAACCGAATTGCGCAGGGGCTTACAAAATGTGAAAAAAAAACAGAAGAACATATATTGAGAGAATACTTCAAGAAGAATATCATGTCATGTTAAATAATTTTAATCATAATTATATAATAAGAGAATCAAGATTTTTAAAGTTTCCTGTGTACATAACTATTCCTTTGAAAAACTATAACTCGCCGAAATTTCGTTTCTAAACACATTGTCTATTTCTTAAAAGAATAATTTATTTTCGGAAAAATGCGACCTTTTAAAATTGACACTTAATTTAACCGTAGAACATTATGTTGAGAACGTATATTTGATCCACATCCTTCACACAAAAATGGAAGCATAAAAAAAAAGGTTTCAAATATTTTACGTATGAACATTCAAGCTCAGTTCATTATGAATATTCAAGCTCAGTTCATTATGAATATTCAAGCTCAGTTCATTATGAATATTCAAGCTCAGTTCATTATGAACATTGGACATTTGAAGCTAAAGTAGAACTAAATGAAAAATTTTTATCCATACACACGGAATGGAAGCCAATCACTCTAAGACGATGTTCTTTGAAAAATCCATATGGCTGCGGTAGCCTAGTGGTCAAGGCTCGTGGCCAGAGTGTCATGAGTTCGAGCCTACTACCGCTGAAGACACGCCGTGTGTGGGGGAGGGGGGAGCGAGATGCACGTTAAATCTGAAGAGGATCAAACGTCCTCCCGTTGGTG
This sequence comes from Trichonephila clavata, assembly GCA_019973975.1. Taxonomy (NCBI): domain Eukaryota; kingdom Metazoa; phylum Arthropoda; class Arachnida; order Araneae; family Nephilidae; genus Trichonephila; species Trichonephila clavata. The sequence goes on along the minus strand of BMAO01028241.1, from coordinate 813 downwards.
TGGAAGTTAGGAGAGGGGTGCCAGTTTAGGTGTCGACCTCATCACTTGATAATTGTTCAAAATTAAGAGGTACGTCACCAAAAGCAGTTCAACAACTCACTTAACATTTTCTGAAGCTCTCTGCAACCCAGATACTTTAAAAGTATTTCAGCACTCCATTCCCATTCACACTCTGTAAATTGGTCTCGTGGCTAATTTACTTCATTCTCACAGATGAAATTTCATTTCACAGCCATGTACAATCTATTTATTCCTCACGCCGTCAACCATCAAAACCTATCATTTATCCCCCCCCCCATCCTTCAATCAACGATTTTCAGTGCTTATATATACACAAATCGAATTTGTGCAGTTAAGATTTTTTTTTCCTTCACAGCCACTAAACATTTTTTTGTTTATTTACATCTTGCACGTCTAGATATAGTATCCTTTTTTTTGCAAATCTGACACGATTTATCGATCTAAGCATCTGGGAAACTTACAAATTATTTAAAGCAGTTTTCAGTTGTGAAGCACAGCCCTTTTTCACTCTTTTAAAGAATTTCAAAGCAATTATTATTCCCCCCCCCCCACACACACACAAAAAAATCGAAGAAGCGATTTTTTTTAAAAGAAATTTTGAAAACTAATAGAGAACTAGCTTTGGGTATGCGAATTTTTAATTCCAAAAACATAGTAATAGTGTTCTAATGATATTCCATAACAGTTAAGTCAACAAAACGCATTTTATTCTGTTAAAAACATTAAACGCATTTTTATTATCAAATTCCACAAACAAACACTTAAAAAGTACAAAAGTGAACTTGATGCAAT
>BMAO01028240.1:0-111653 GCA_019973975.1 Trichonephila clavata | reverse complement strand
TAAAATTAGATACATAAATTTTTAATATTCCTATCTTCATAAGAAAATAAATCATTTTATGATTTGAAGAATCAAACTTTAAAATGTTCATAAATGAAATTCAGTCGGTTATACAATAATCAAATTTATTTGCAAAATTTAGCAAGATTTTAGAAACATAAAAACTACTTATTTGATCATTGCTTATTCTCCAAACTCCTTTTGAAAATCAAATTCAAAATGTTAAAACTTGCAGTATTAATGTTTGTATTATTTTTAATGTCAAAATGTTGCTCTGATGTTGATAATTGTTGACAAACCTGGATTTATTCCCATAAGATAGATTTATTATAATAATTGAATACTGTGTTTTTCATGAAAAATTATTAAATATTTCTTACTTAATAGTTAAAAGTTAAATAATACCGGAATAAAAACAGTTTTATTATATAAATCAGTTAAAAATGTCATATTCTTTCTTTTCATTTAAAAATTTGTGTATGTTCTTCCACCAACATACTTTACAGTTATCCGATTGTATACGGTCAGATTAAGTTATATCAACTGGTATTCTCGCACATATTATTCGTAATCTGTACACAATGCCTCGCAGACGATTCACGAGTTGTTACAGAATGAAGCTTTAATAAAATCTTGTTTGTTGACTCGTCTCACGTTTTGTATGTTTTGACTTGTCGAATTTGGGGCTGCATCTCAATTGGTTAAATAGTACAAGTTTTTCCCTGTAGCTTCTTTTCTGCATATCGGGTAGTTATTTCCTAGTGACTGATTAATAAGTTATTGTGCCCAGTTGTAATCATTTCGAATATTGACTCCGATGACCCATGCTGCGTTTGGATTCCCATGAACTCAAACAAAGCGCGAAGTCTTCCTCAGATAACAAGGACAGTGCGTCCGACAAATCTAAGTTTAAAGGAAAATATCTGGAAGATAAAGAATCATTTCGTTTATTTTTATAAAAATATAAATATCAAAGACGTTTGTAGCAAATTATACGAGGAAAATAAACATAATTTTTAAAATTAGTTCATAAACTTAAAAGTAGAAGAGACAAATTTTATACCAGGGTTATTAATCTGAATATTTTTAAGCGAGTTTCCATAGTTTTTCTTTGATTTATCGAAGTGATTTTGTTGACTATAAACTCTTTTAAAACAGGTATTTCTATGGTTTATTTATTTATCAATTATTATGGTACAGTGAAATAATAAGGCAAAATTATAAATTTTCTTGTTTCAGTCCTTGTTGGATACTAAACAAACTTCGCATTTATTCAATTTTCAATAATTTCCTAAATGCATTATCTGAAGTTGGCGAGTTTAATATTACATGTACATTAGAGCCTCGGTGCCCCAGTAATTCAAATAACAATTTCATTGCAGAAAACACCCTGCAAAGTATTGACGTCCTCAGCGTCAATAAAGTTCGCTGGCAAACAAAGGAACCTCTGCAAACTAAACTGTCAGTTACGCTAGTAGATAATGGTGAGAGGTATATTAGATGTAAGATATTGTTTTTCATGATTAGTTCAAGGTTACAATGTCTTGGATTGAGATCCAACAGATAATTTTATTTATGTTAGCCATTCTTAAGTGAGACCAGACCCCTTTCATCAAAATAATCCGACATGAATTTTCCACAATATTGAAAGACTCAGCAACTTTCTTTTTCACCACGGGTTATCTTCGGTATACATTTTATGACTCAGTATTCCATTCTATTTTACTATCGTTATTCAATCTTAAAAATATTTTGAAGAAAAATGACTATCTGTAGTAATATTCTTGTTCAACCATTAGACCGTGTTATTTATTTCCGGAATCAAACTGTTAGAAAATATCACATAATAATTTCATTCGAAACCTCTTCAAGCATTAGAAAAGAACTATTGGTAAATGTCATTTCTGTTCATATTAATAAAGGAAAGATTTCACAGAATGGCTAACATAAATAAAAATTATCTTGTTGGATCTCAATCAAGACATTGTAACTTTGAACTTATCAATTGAAAAACAATATCTTATGACTAATACCTCTCACCACATTTCCATTAGCGTAATGACGTTTAGTTTGCAGAGGTTCCTTTGTTTTACACAGCGAACTTTGGTTGACGCTGAGGATGTCAGCTCTTTATAGAACAAGTTTTCTGGTACAATTCCCAGATACTGAGACACCGAGGCCTAATGTATGTAATATTAAACTCGCCAACTTCAGATAATGCATTTAGGAAATTATTGAAAAATTGGATAAACTGCGAAGTTTGTTGAGTATCCAGCTAGGGGACTGAAACAGAAAATTTATAATTTTGCCTTATTATTTCAATTAAATACCATAATAATTGATAAATAAATAAAACCACTTAAATACCTGTTTAAAGGTTTATAGTCAGCAAAATCACTTTCGATAAATCGAAAACTGGAAACTCAACTTTTAAAAATATTCAGATTAATAACCCTGGTATAAAATTTTGTCTCTTCTACTTTTAAAAGTTTATGAACTAATTTTAAAAATTAGTGTTTATTTTCTCATATGTTGCTACAAACGTCTTTTGATATTTATATATTTTTATAAAAATAAACGAAATGACTTTATTCCTTCGATAAAGATTATTCTTGTGTATTTTAAACTCTAGATTTGTCGGACGGCCTCGTCCTCTTGTTATTCAGGTAAAGATCTCGCGCTGTTTGAGTTCACGAATCCAAGCGCAGCATGGTCATTGAGTCAATATTCGAAGTAGTTACAGCAAGTAATAATAACTTTTATTAATCGGTCACTAGAAGTAACTACCCGTATGCAGAAAGATGAAGCTACGGGAAAAGCGTACTAGCAACAGTTGAGATGCGGCCCAAATTCGGACCGTCAAAACATACAAAACGTGAGACGAGTCGTGGGACAAACAAAGTTTATTAAGCTTCATTCTGTGACAACTCATGAATCAGTTCTCAAGAGGCATTATGCAGATTAAGAAGAATATCAATTCGAGAATACCAGTTGATATAACTTAATCTGTTAAACTATACAAATGATAACTGTAAAGTATGTTGGCGGAAGAACACATGACACAAATTTTAAATGAAAAAGAAAGAATATGACATTTTAACAGTTTATATCAATAAGCCATTTTTATTCGGTAACTTAACTATTAAGTGTAAATATTGTAATTTATAGAAAACATTCAATTGTTATCATCAATCTATCTTATGAGATAAGCTATAGTTTATTCAACAATTATCAACATCAGGCAACATTTGACATTAAAAATAATACAAACGGTAATACTGCAAGTTTTTAACATTTGTGAATTTGATTTTTCAAAGGAGTTTGAGAATGATCAAATAAGTAGTTTTAAGTGTTCAAAATCTTGCTAAATTTTGCAAAATAAATTGATTAGTTGTATAAATCATGACTCGAATTTCATTTACATGAACATTTTAAAGTTTGACTTTCTTCAAATCATAAAAATGATTTATTTTCTTATGAATGAATATTAAAAATTTGAATGATATTATCTTAATTTTATTTTTCTTGTTAATGAGTACAAAAAGTTTCGACTTTATCTGTCTACAATAATAATTATTAGCAGACATGTTATTAAGATAACTATTATTAAACAGAAGGAACCATTAAAATTATTTGATTGGTATGAAAAATATATTATATTCCGTTTAAGTGTATTAAGTATAAAGAACATTTACACATAAATGAAAAATCATTTTATACCTTACAAGTTTAAAGATATAGTATTGTTTCAGAGCTATGTAAATTCTCTCATTTGTACTCATCTACAAAATAAAATTCAACGATACATGCATTCCTTGGAATCACATATGATGGGTAAATGTGGTGTGCGATATTATATATTCATAATATTATGATGTTCTATAATTAGAAAAATTTCTTAATAAAGTTATTTGGAGGAAAAATCTTTTCCTTTGCTTTTTGTTTACGTACTGAAATTATCAAATGCAGTTAACAGTTTTATTGGCTGTGATCTACAAACACATCTAAATCTATACTGTTTTTGAATAAATCTAATTCCGTCGTTGATTAAAACGTTAATTTTGTTTACAAGAGGAATAGAAATTTTCTTAAACATTCCTTTCTCAGCATTTAACATTTCATTGTTGATATTATATTTAACTTTTAATATAGTAATAAAATATTTTAAAACATATTCTGAGTTTTGATATTTAAAAACCGCTTATTTAACGTTTTGAAAACTATGGATTAAAGAACTAGCAAGACGTAACCCTTTTCTTGTTAATAATAGTACAAAAAAAGTTTCGACTTTATCTGTCTACACAATAGTAATTATTAAGCAGACAATAATTATTAAAGAATAACTATTATTTAAACAGAAAAGGAACTTCGTAAAAATTATTTGATTGGTATAGAAAAAATATATTATATTCCGTTTTAAGTGTATTAAGTATAAAGAACATTTACACGCCAAATGAAAAAAAAAATCCATTTTTATACCTTACAAGTTTAAAGATATATAGTATTGTTTCAGAGCTATGTAAATTTCTCTCATTTGTGCACTCTTATCTACAAAATAAAATTCAACGATACATGCATTCCTTGGAATCACATATGATGGAATTAAATGTGTGTGCGATATTATATTCATATGTGTATGATGTTCTATAATTAGAAAAAAAATTTCTTAATAATAAGGATATTTGGAGGAAAAAAATCTTTTCCTTTGCTTTTTTTGTTTTACGTACTGAAATTATCCAAATGCAGTTAACCAAGTTTTTTATTGTGGCTGTGATCTACAAACACATCTAAATCTATGCTGCTATTTTTTGAATAAATCTAATTCCGTCGTTGATTAAAACGTTAATTTTGTTTTGCAAGAGGAATATAAATTTTCTTAAACATTCCTTTCTCAGCATTTTAACATTTCATTGTTGATATTATATTTAACTTTTAATATAGTAATAAAATATTTTTAAAACTATATTCTGAGTTTTTGATATTTAAAAAAAACCGCTTATTTAACGTTTTAAGAAAACTATGGATTAAAGAACTCATAAAAATCTTATGTCCATTGAGTGTACGCGAATTCTATTTGAATTTTTAAATCGATATTCAAAATATGTAAACTATAATTACAGATGTCATTGAAGTTGGTTTAATTTCTTAAAACATAAAATAGAAGCCTCTCAGCTTTCATTGAAAATAATTTTTTCATCTCATAGCTTATTTAGAAAAATAATAAGTACCTATAATTATTTTACACCTATATAAAATAGGGGGAAAAAGTGCTGTTCTAAAAGAAAACAAGTGCTCTCATAAATAAGTTGATTTAATAAAAAAATCGAAAACCCTGAAGAATTTTTTTAAAAAAATTGAAGAAATTTTAACAAAGCATATTGAAAGTATATATATATAAGTAAATGTTTAATATCTCTAATGAACTCTTGATTGAACTTTATTGGGTCCGTTTAAGACAGTGGTCTTCAGACTGTGTTCCATGGAACCCTGGAACGCGTCCACGCGTCACAATAAAAAAAAGGGAAAATATAAAAGTGCATGCAAAATGAAATCACGTTTTTTCTGTGAAGTGTGTGAAACTACAAGTTTCTGAAGCTCATCCCACCCACTAAAACTGAAACTTTTACTAACACATAATATAAACTCTATTTTGTAATGCTTTTTAAATTTTTATTGTACTATAAGAAAATATTAAAACGTTTTTTCTTTATATGTACCACCTAGTATAATATTCTCTTGTCTACTATGGAATAATTTTACACTCGTTAGTGAAATGTTTTGTACAATAGCTTTGTAATGGAAAATACATTTTTATACAATTGTGGGGACCCATAGTGAAGGAGAGGGAACAACTTATCGACAGATTCAATGGTAAATCTAAATTTAAGCAAGAACAGCTCTTAAATTTTAGGTTACAAATTCATACAAAACACACAGGAGTTTTTCAGACAGATATAAACATTTTTATACCATTCAGAACAATGAATTGAAATGCGAAACGTTTCTCAACGTGAGTGGCAAAAATATAAAACGAATTATAAAATCATAATATAAAATGCATATATTTCAATGGGCTAGGCCTCTATAGCTTGTGTAGGGAAAAAAATGCATATCCCAAGTACTAAATTTAATGATTGATAAGTGGTGGTGGTAATGACAATTGATAATGGTATAGGTGACACTTGGAAATATCACAAATTAATATTATTAATGTGTGAGTAAATTATGTTAATTTTTAATAAACAATACAGATTTTTAAAAATGTTTTTTTTTCGTAAAGTACCTATTTTACTTGTTGATCTACTTTAAATATTATTTAAAGAAATATTCCGCGAATGGGGTCATCATAGTTCTAAGGGTTCCGTTCGAAGCTTAAGTTTGAAAAAAATGTAATGAAAAAGTTTGAAGCTTAGGAAATCAATTTAGTCACCTTTTTCCGATTTTCTATGTTGATGTTTCCCTGTTTCGATTGTTAAGAATTCTGCATTTGTTATCAGTGGTTAATTCTGTAATTTTTTTTTTTTGTCTACACGTGCTCTTGAGGGAGCGAAATGAATTTCCGTATACTATTCACTAACTCACGCATACAAATATAATTTTTTTTAATCACTTAAAAAAAACTATAATATACAATAAAAATAATGAAAAGTGGGAATAAAAATGTTGTTTATATCTCTCTTTATAATATAAAACTATTTACTAAAACAGCTGTGAATAAATATATTTTGGAAATGAAAAATTCAATAAGATTTCGAAATATGATTTTCTTTAGAAATTGCGATCATAATGCAAGAGATAAGAAAATAAATAGATTTAGGTTCATGATATTTTAAAATTCTACAATAGATTCTGCCTTGACTAGACCTTCTGCGTGCATTACACATCATTAACTTTCTCATAATTATTTTCTCTAGAATTGTTGAAAAAGAAAATAAATCATAACTTGATTTTTATGTCTTGTATTTGTATAATTCACTTTTGTATTTAAAAGGCTATAATTCATTTCTTTGGGGGGGGGGGGAGAAAAAAAATTTGAACTTACTTGTGACTTAAGGCTTTTTTATTTAATCTTTGAAATAATAACAATTTAAAAGGTGAATCGCTGAAAAAACTTTGACCATCCATAATATTTTTTAGAAAAACGTCCGCAGAAATAGAAATATTTTATGGCTGTTATCTCACATTCTGACGCATATTCAAGTCATTTCCCTGTTATGACAAGACTGAATACAGATAATCGTAAGAAACGCGTGCATCTTACATGAGGACTAAAACCGCTACGTCATATCGACAACTAATCAGAATATTTCAAGCAGTGGTGTACTTCCCTATTCCAGAAGCTGAATATCTCTCAACTCCGTAATGACTCACATTCCAGTTATTCCCTGTTCTGATAAGATAAGGGCTTCCACGTGCATCTTACACTATGATAAGGGCCTCTACGTCCTATCGATAGTGAAGGGAAGGGGGGGGACCCTCCTATTGGACTATGGTTCTGTTGGGGGAAGTAGGGGGGGGGTTGATTAACAGGTGCCATGCCTACTCCCCCGGGACCTGCTACTACTACTAACGCATTTATTATTTTATTATAATAATTCTTTCTATGGATTCGAAGCTCTAAAATTGATTATTAATAATTATTTTCCAATTTCTCGTGGCAACCGTTTGCTTAAAAAGTGGCACTAATACAAAAAATCTAATTTATGGAAAGCGGCATATATATATATATGTATACACTAACATAAAAGGAAAGAAATACATGGCATAATAAAATTGATAATACAAAATTATATCACTAACGAAGCTAGAAGATTTAAACCAGATTTCAAGAAAGACACTTTAAAAATGATGGAAGAGTCTATTATAGAAGAATTAACTAAGCGTATGTATAAAATGGAACAGAATTAGAACTTTAAAATGTAAGAAGCCAAAAGAGTCAATAGATTAAAATGAAGACCTGTCATGATTTCTAAAGCTGTTGCTGAATTAAGACCAGCAAAATTAGGGTTAAATATATTTTATGGATCCTACCTTCCCCTGTTCAGCAAAAATTTTATACATAACAATAAAACATACCAATATTGAAAAGTTAGGCCTAAAACCAACCACGTGTAATTTGCAACCAAAAGAAAAATAAAATAAAAATAATAGAAAATATGAAAGGAAATGAATCCTAACAAAATACAAATAAAAATAATTTTGAAAAGGAATAATGAAGCAAAAACTTACATGAAAAAATGCAAATAACCGGAGAGCGGGAAAAAACTGTACGTACGAGAACAATACGCTAAATGATCGTTAAAAATGACGTGTTAAGTTGGTAAAACCAGATGCAAAAATTAGTGGCGCCACCTGGATAGTTTTTTTTGTAATTAAACAAAGCAAACAAAAACAAATTGAAAATAATAAAAAACAGAAGGAGAAAAAAACAAAGAATAATACTTAAACTTTGAAAAGGAGAATTAGAGAGATAATTTAGAAATATATTTAAAAATGAAGTTACTTGGATAGTTGTATTCCAAGCATTTATTGCGGAATAGCTTAAAATTATTTTGCTTAACATCATTATCTCTGACTAAATCGTTATTTCTTTTTATAAAATTTAAGATGATATTTCTAAAAATAGATAGAGAGAGATGTAGGTTACTTTCCCAAAAAGGCATTTTAATAATGTTAAAATCAAAAGAGTCTCTTTTATCAAAAATATTACTAATTAGTATATTATTCTTAACAATTAATTGTAGGTCTAAAAAGTTTGCAGAGTCATTATTATAATTGGTTTTTAATAATTTCAGATATTGGGGATAATATTTAAAACTAGGAACAAAATTTACTATATTAATAAAGATGATTAAATCATCTATGTATCTAAAAAAGTAACAAGAATCGAAACTAATGTTATCATATTCATAAAAGTGCAGATAAATATTGGCTAAACAGTTACTCGCAGGTCCTCCTTGTGGAAGACCTTTAATTTGCTGATAATAAGAGTTATTGTGAAAAATATTATTTTCATATAGTACTAGATGAATAATTGAAAGATATTTATCATACTTAATTAGTTTATTCAAAGAATATTTGTTATAGGCTATTTTGAGAATTTTAACCATATCCCCAATATCTATGGAATTAAATAAATCTTCAAAGTCATAGGTGTGAATAGAAGTAATTTTTTTATCTTGCATGTACTTAATGATATCCAAGATATTCTTAACTATAATCGAATTATCAATACTGTATAATGTGGATTGAATAACCTTTTGTAGCTTTCTAGTGTAATATAAGTTTTAAAGCCGTTTGTTATAGTCCTAAATTTAATAGGATTTTTATGAAATTTTGGAGTTAAGAAAATATGAGGAAATTTAATATCCGAAATGCGTAAATCTAATTTTTTATAAAAAGCAGAAATTCGATTAAAAATTTCTCTATTGCTAGAATTAGATTTTTTAAAAGCATTATTATTATGAAAATGTCTATTAAGCATATCAGCATACAACCATTTGCAAATAATTGCATAATTACCCGGAACTTTATCAACATAAACAATAATGAAATTCTTTTGTAGTTCTACAATTTGATGCTTAAGATTTTTGTAAATTAATCCACAATCAGTTTTATAGTTATTTTTCAGTAACTCTTTTAAAACATTGCATTTAAATTAATTAAAAGCTTCAATAGGAAAAGTGTATTTAATTGCTAATTTAGTAATGAAGTTACAAATATCTTTAGAGATTTGTTTTTTATGGCATTATTATTATTGGAGATCATTAATCTATAACTAGTACCTTTTGACATAATTTCCCTAAGAGTATTATCTTCAACAATATTTAAATTGCCTGTTACAACATGTTTGTGATGCTCGTTTATAAATTCAGGATAATCCTTACAATTACAAAGAAAGGTATTATTTTGCAAATCATTAATCTTATTGTAGTTAAAAATTGAGCTACCAATTTTTTTATTATACTTAAAAGCCTTTTTAATGCAAACATTATTGATAGGTAAGCAATGCACATATTTATTAAATATTTTTGAAAAATTAATGTTATTATAGGATTTATTCATGAATAAAATTGTACAATACTCAGTAGTACTATTTACCAAATCTTTATCTTTTATATTGAATTTATGAATGAGAAAATTAATAATATCTTTAATAATATGTAAGGCATGGCAATCTTGAAAATTATGCTTATCGAGGATAACTTTAGTATACTTGATTTCTTTTTTGTTCAAACCAAACAGGAAATATTTAATATGTTTAATGTTAAAAGACTTTTCAAAGTTAATACATAAATCATTAATTTTAGGAGCAATCTCAACTGGTAGTTTACTATTTCTTTTCTTCTTTTTGCCTCTTTTTATTCGTTTAACTTTTATTACATTATCACTATTATAAAAATATTCCTTGTTATTATGTTGTTGAATGCTCAGTAACACATTTTTACCAAAGTGTATGGTATTCAGACCATAAGGATATATAGTGTTAAAATATTTAATGAAGTGGTTCTCCCACCACAGTCTATTTTTAGCTTGTGGGACTATTCTAAGAATAGAAATTTCAACATTTTCAAAGCCATGTAGATGAAAGTGCTTGATTTCAATTTTAAAATTATTATTGTTATTATATTTGTAACTTTTTGGTATTTGATCTATGCAGGTTTAAACGAATATTGATATTATTGCTAGTTTGGCCAATATATTTAAAATTACAAATTTTACAATTTAACATATAGATGCAATTGAAGGTCTTACATAAGAAAAAATTAGAAGTATTATCATATTGTTCCATGTTTAACATTGGACAAGTTTTGCATCTACTATTATTGCACTTATTATAACGAAAATAATTTATGTATTGATCTTGTATAGTATCATAGTTATAATTATAATTGTGGAAGTTAATTTGTTCATGTAGGTTTAAAGGAGAAGGAACATAATTGTGATTATGTTTAATCTTAGAGATGTTGTTCTCATATTTATAATTTTGAAAAATATTTATGCCCTATGAAATCTGAATTCCAGAAAGTTCTAGTCCCCTAGGAGTTCCCCCTATTACCAACAGTATTACCTACCATGTAATTTGAACCACCGAATCTGTGATTCATTTTATAACCTTTCCCTAAAACAATATATCTCAACACAAAATATCTCAAAGCAAATAACTGAACTCAAAATTCACAAATCAAATGGAACAATAATATTCCAAAGTATGGAACTGAAACAGTATATCAAATCAAAACTACTAATACCCTGAAGGAGCTACCAAAGCTCTGGAAATCTATCCAGTACACCAAACTGATAACCAAATACTCTCTAACACAAACACACAAATTATGGTAACTTTCTATCGATAATAAATATACCATAATAATGTATCACCGAGCAAAGATCTGATATAAAGCTTATCTAGTTGCCAGTCACTAAAAAATATTTTTGACTACAATCATATTTTGATAAAAAGTAATGTGAACATTTTACTGGAACATAAAGTATTTGGAGTACCAAAAGTTCTCAGAAATAAATGTAAAAATACAACATGAAAAATACAAAAGACATGAGACATAAGTAAATAATAGGATTAAATAAAAATAAAAAAAGAATTCTAAATATTTTTTAAAAACAAAAATGGCAAAAAAATAACCAAGAATGAAAATAAGAAAATAAAACAAACAATACAAATAACTAAAACAATGGAGGCCTAGAATAAATCAACTAAATAAAAATACCAAAAAAAACATAAAGACAAAATATCTGGGATAAAACAAAAATTAGAATTACAGAGAAACAGCAAAAACCATATACATAACAATATACCAAACTACTAAAAATACACAAACACAAGACAGAATAAAACACAATTAAATGTGAAGAAAGTATTGATAAAATAACAATATGTTGTAACAACATATATTACAACAATAGTTACAAGCATTTTGCTAGTAAATAACATACAAACGTACATTAAATAGAGATTCATACATTAATTGGCGCGAAGCAGCCAAAATTAATGCCAGAAAATACATAGTAACATAAAATGAAAGAAATACATGGCATAATAAAATTGATAATACAAAATAATATCACTAACAAAGCTAGAAGATTTAAACCAGATTTCAAGAAACACACTTTAAAAATGATGGAAGAGTCTATTATAGAAGAATTAACTAAGCGTATGTATAACATGGAACAGAATTAGAACTTTAAAATGTAAGAAGCCAAAAGAGTCAATAGACTAAAATGAATATATATATATATATGTAGGAAAGGAGTGCAAGTTTTCTTTTACTTCTTTTGATTTTTATTGTAAGAGATGACACCACTAATCGAAACCACGTGAGTTTTAGCTGCGCGATACGATGAGGTCATGTATATATAAAGGGGGCAGAAAAGAAAAACTGAGAGTTGCATCAAAGCTTGAACGAAGGCAGGTCAGAGGAAATCGCTCTCTCCGTTGTTTTGAGAAAGAGTACGCGTTTTTTCGGAATTGGTATGGTGCTATCTCAATTAATTTAAAACCACTTGTAAATAGTAAATGTTTTAGTTGTGTTATTAATAAATTAAGTTATTTTAACTCTGAGTGCTTATTTTAACATTAACATCGAACCTTCCCCTAGACGCCGTCCCACAAATCGGGGGTTCGACCGAGAATTTTTAAACTATTTAAAGTTTTATTTAAGAGCATTTTTTAAAAGTTTTACCTCCTCATCGATTTTTGATTTCCTGAGTGGTACATAGACCTTGCCTTGCATCGAATAGAGACCCGGCGAAGCCTTCAGCTGGATAAGAAATTTTACGAGCGATACGAAAATACTTCAGCGAGAACAGTCAACAGGAAAAAGAAGTCCATTGACTTGGTTAGAAGCACGGAATCTTGGCGAATTTCCACGTCAGCTACAGTCAACCAAAACTGGAAGCCCAGCGACTCAACGAGATACTGAACGAATTGAACGGGATTACCTTGATCATTGAGGTCAACACTGACGAGAGAACCTTTGGAACTGCATCGAATTGCGAGTTATCAACACGAAACAAGATTTCCTGTGTCATTGAGGTCAACGTAAAGTGTCTTCAGAACTACATTGAATTGTGCTAGTATCCTTTTTTTGGTATTGTGTGGGTAATAGGCGAAAATTATGTAAATGAATTATTTTGTGTGTATATTTCCTGTTCTGTGAATCTGAAATTGAATTTTGAAGTACTAGGTACTATTATTGGTTTAATTGCAGACATAGATATTTGATGTTCTTTTAGTTTTGGATTAATAACTGAGTACTTTCCGTGTTTTTTCTTAGTAATCTATTTTTGATAAATGAGAGGAACGCGTTGTTTTTTTTGATAAAAAATAAAATTGATATTAACTGTAATACTGTTGTGTTTTGTAAAAGGATTTAAGTTCCGGGAATTCTTTAAAAAGTCCATTTTTGTCTATAATTGTTTATAATTGATAATTGCATCTTATTTAAATTATCTTTTGTTTCTTTTTAAGTGAGTAAACTTTTTGCGTGTCATTTTAATGGTTTTGTCTCATTTAACTTGGGTAAAAATTTAAGTTGTTCTCTGGGTCACCATTCTGAGTATAAAAATGACATTCTTTCTCGAGAAAAGGAAAGAGGATTTGGTGTCACTCGCCGAGGATTTGAATCTTACTATCGAAGCAGGTATCACAAAATTGAAGTTAAAGGAGCTGATCGTAAAAAGCCCAGATTACGTTGAAGACGATGTTAAAAAGATGCTTGATAGCATAGTGGAGGAACGTACAAAAAGAGAAGAGAGAGAAAGGGCTGAGAGAGAGGATATGCGAAAGGATGAGAGAAGTTGCGAATACAAGCCCAACAGACCGCCGGTATGCCGAATAACACCGAAAACGTTCAAGTATCGAATAAACTGTTTCACGAAACTTTTCATAAGTTTAATATGAAGGAAGATATTGGTTTGAATCTTACCTTATTTGAGCGTCATGCAAAACTAACTTTCTTACCGAAAAAAGATTGGGTTCAAAAACTTATAGATTTAATACACGTCGAAATTGCCCATCTGATCGCGAGAGAACCAACTGATAAGTGTAATGATTACGATCATGTAAGGGATTTACTCTTTCAAAGATTTAATTTATCTCCGGAAAAATTTCGTCAGTTATTTTTGTTTCACCAAAAGTCCGATGAACGAACATGGCAAGATTTTCAACACGAATTACAGACGTATTTTGATGTATGGACTTTGGGCTTAAAAGTTAACACCTACGACCAATTACGAGAATTAATCATAGCCGATCAAATGAAGAAGAGGGCGCCGTATGATTTTCAGGAACACTTTTTGGACGAATGGTCTACTATTAACTCATCTATTGAGCTAGCGAAAAAATTTGAAGATTATGAGGACGTCCGAAGAACTATAGGGCCAAAGCAGTTAAACTCATTTGCTAAGAGATCGAACAATAACGATAATTGTTCTCAAAGGCAAGAACGTTTTCACCTTGGAAATAATTGGAATGATAGAAAATGCTTTCAATCGACTAGAACTTACGATAAAAGAGTTAAACAGGTAACATGTAGCTACTGCAGGGGACCAGGTCACTATGCCGTAGATTGTACAAAGCGCAACAAGGGTACGAAAATCAATAAATCTTCAAGCTCTCCGGTCCAGATTTGTTCACGAATTCAGCAAGACAGAATTAAGACCAGGAAAATAAGCACCGGAAACAAGACTTTTGAGGCTCTAATCGACACTGGAAGCTCAGTTTCGCTCATTCGTGAAGATGTAAGCAAAGGAATCATCGAGCAGTCGAAGCTCTGGAAGGACATTGTCGTGTTATCTGGATTGGGAAAGTACGAAGTCAAAACAAAAGGATCGTTCCAACGAGAAATCGAATTGGATGGAGAGAAATATTCCGTAATATGGCATGTCGTGCCTGCGGTGCATTTGGAGTTCCAGGCAGTGATAGGATCGGACATTTTGGAACAAGCTTTTGTTGGCTTTGATAAAAAAGGTGTTTATTTCCGTAAACACGAAGAGAAGGTGTGGTTTGTGAATACACAGGTTTATGAAGCAAGAACTGAAGACGAAATCGATGGATGATATACCAGTTTACAAAACAGCACGCCGTTTGTCGTTTCTGGAGGATCAGACCGTCAACAAGCAGATCGACGAATGGTTGGATAAGGGAATCATGAGACCAAGCTCTTCTGAATATGCAAGTCCAATCGTGTTAGTCAAGAAGAAAGATGGTACCTACAGACTATACATTGACTATAGGAAACTGAACCAAAAACTAGTCAAGGATCGCTTCTTCTTGCCCCTGATAGAGGACGTATTGGATAGGCTGCAAGACGCCAAAGTGTATTCCACGCTAGACTTGAAAAATGGGTTTTTTCATGTCGACGTAAACGAGGATTGCAAGCATTTCACCTCCTTTGTTGTACCAGACGGGCAGTTCGAATTTAATGAGGTACCTTTTGGTCTCAGTACAAGCCCAAGCGTATTCCAAAGATATGTGTACAGCATTTTTAGGGAACTCATGCGAAAAGGCATCGTAATAATTTATTTGGACGATTTGATCGTTCCAGCTAAAGATGAGAAAGAAGGTTTGGAAAACTAAAGAAGGTGTTTGAGGTCGCATCCAGATATGGGTTGGAGATCAAGTTTGAAAAATGTCAGTTTTTAAAACGAAAGGTGGAATTTTTGGGTCACGTTGTCGAAAATGAAACGGTGCGCCCTTCAGTTGCAAAAACGATAGCTGTCAAGAGGTTTCCTGTACCAATGACTGTCAAACAAGTCCAATGCTTTTTAGGACTCACTGGCTATTTTCACAAATTTATTCCGTCATACTCTAAAATAGCGAAACCTTTGAGTGATCTAATTAGAAACGACAATCGATTTGTCTTTGAACGACCTCAAATAGAAGCATTTGAAAAGCTCAAGCAATTATTGACTGAAAGTCCAGTATTAAGTATTTTCCAGCAGGGAAAAACAACCGAATTGCACACGGACGCAAGTCAACAAGGCTACGGAGCCGTCTTACTCAGAGAGGCAGAAGATGGAAAATTGCATCCTGTTCAATACATGTCTAAGAAAACTACTCCGGCAGAGGAGAAGTATTGCAGCTATGAACTTGAAGTTCTTGCTATTGTCAACGCTTTAAAGAAATTTCGTACCTACCTTATGGGAAATCATTTCAAAGTCATAACGGATTGCTCAGCGTTTCAAAAGACTATGGACAAAAAGGATTTGGTTACTCGTATAGCACGATGGGCATTATTGCTGGAAGAGTTTGATTATGAAATTGTGCATCGTTCCGGCCAGAGAATGCAACATGTGGATGCCTTTAGCAGATATCCAGTCGCAATAATTACTAACGATACTCTAACCGCAAGATTAAAAAGGGCATAACAAGAGGATGAATACACTCAGAGTCTAAGGTCACTGATTGAAACAAACAGCAATTCAGACTTTTTCGATAAAAACGAAATACTTTACAAATTTGTTGAAGGTCGTGAATTGATAGTTGTACCAAGAGGTATGCAAACTGAGATAATTAAGTTAGCACATGAGAAGGGACATTTCTCCGTTGCCAAGACTGAAGGAGTTGTGGGGCAGGAATTTTTCATTCCCAGTTTGAGCAAGCAGGTGCAAAATGTAATTGTTAACTGTGTGCCATGTATTTTGACCAACAAAAAGAGTGGAAAAAAGGATGGATTCCTCAACCCCATTCCTAAAGAGGATGTGCCATTAAGTACTTATCACGTCGATTTTATCGGACCTTTGCCTTCTACTAACAAGAAATATCAGCATATTCTCACAATAGTGGATGCTTTTACAAAATTTACCTGGCTTTATCGCGTTAGATCTACTTCCGCAGAAGATGCTTTGGATAAATTAAAATTGCAACAAAAAACTTTTGGTAATCCCAAGAGAATAATAACAGACAGAGGTTCTGCTTTTACTTCTGGAGCTTTTGGAGATTATTGTACTAATGAAAACATTCAACATTTGCAAATCGCCACCGGAGCACCCAGAGGGAATGGCCAAGTCGAGAGAATATACCGAACTATTATTCCCGTTTTGACCAAACTGTCAATTGAGGAGTCTACCAAGTGGTTCAAGTTCGTAGACTAACTTCAAGGAATTTTAAATAGTACTTTTAATCGTAGTACTAAGTGGTCTCCATTTGAATTATTAATTGGCGTCACCATGAGAAACAAGGAAGACCTTCGCCTGAGGGAGTTACTGATGGACGAAATGATGGAGGAATTTCAAGAACAGAGGAACGAATTACGACAAGACGCAAAGAAAAATATCTAGAAGATACAGGCAGAGAATAAAAGAACCTATGACAGGAAGCGCAGGAAGGCCACTAACTACCATATGGGTGACTTGGTAATCATCCAGAGAACACAATTTGGGACAGGTGTGAAACTAAGGCCTAAGTTTTTTTGACCATATAGAATAGTTAAAGTAAAACCTAGAGATAGATATGATTTAGAGAAAATGGGTCATCATGAGGGACCTAAGATAACAAATTCATCTGCTGATTTAATGAAATTTTACTCACCATGATGATGTATTTTTATAAAAAGCGTTTTCTATTCTTTTTAAAAGAACATAATGTGTATTAATGTGTTTTGTTTTCTTTGCTATTAATATTTCATTTTTGAGAGTTGTATCCTTATTTTTAAATTTGAATGTCTATCTTGGAATTTTTATCTCCAATTAATATTAATTTTGCAGAGGCCGATATTTTATTGTATGGTATGTGGAATCGCTGAGGTCAGTGATTCCCATGATGGCCGAACTTGTAGGAAAGGAGCGCCAGTTTTCTTTTACTTCTTTTGATTTTTATTGTAAGAGATGGCACCACTAATCGAAACCACGTGAGTTTTAGCTGAGCGATACGATGAGGTCATGTATTTATAAAGGGGGCAGAAAAGAAAAACTGAGAGTTGCACCAAAGCTTGAACGAAGGCAGGTCAGAGGAAATTGCTCTCTCCGTTGTTTTGAGAAAGAGTACGTGTTTTTTCGGAATTGGTGTGGTGCTATCTCCATTAATTTAAAACCCCTTATAAATAGTAAATGTTTTAGTTGTGTTATTAATAAATTAAGTTATTTTAACTCTGCGTGCTTATTTTACCATTAAAATCGAACCTTCCCCTAGACGCCATCCCATATATATATATATATATATATATATTATATATATATATATATTATGTCCTAAAAAGGACAACTATTAATGTAATTTTTAGAGTAAATATAGAGTTTTAAATATAACACTTTGAAATCGATCACATTTTCTTTAAAAGTTATGCTTATTGAACGGAATGTGGCGGTGCCTATCCGGAGCTTAGAATCCGCGTGCTATGGATCCGAAGCTCAGTACCATGACCGTTAAACAAAAGTGATCACTCCTGTCCACGGGAGCTATATATATATATTACTGGCTTAATTAGTTACCGCTACAGTACTCAAGTACCTGCTTTCTTCCAACAGCGATATGACACATTCACAGAATACAGCGTAACGCCTTTTTGGTAATGCTTGTACAAATTTCAATCCTCACAGAAAATTTCCATACCAGGGGCTTTATATAAAAATTGATTCTTAAGAAATAAACTCCATGAGTTCTTAATGATAAACTACACAGTTCACATTTTAGCGTAGGCACATGCATGTCTAATTATTTGTGTCTTCTTTTGAATCGATTCGAAATATCACGCGCATAATTTGAAGTCCAAACAGTGACTCTTTCTTATTGAAGGCAATCCAGACTCTCAAAATTTTCAACGAACTCTCAGGAATGTAAATTTTAAATTGCAATTTCGAAGTTTTCTTGGAATTGGACTTCATTTTTCTTGACGTAAGGAGTAGAAACAAAACAAAGTTTCTAAATAATAAAATGAAGCTATGACGTTTGGGAGACATTTATTTCTACATATAAGTACATTCTAAAGCTTAAATAAGAATTGGAAATTAATTTATCACTATGCACGACTTCACTAAGCTGTATTTATAAGCTTAAGGATATTTAACGTAATCAGGAAATCTAATTTGGATTCTTTCTTGGAATAGAATCTTTAAGAGTTCAAATGGGAAGTGTTCAACGAAGTAGATAAGAATGAAGTCAACCTTTTCATGACTCATGCTGTTGGTGATATCCAATTTCTCTCAGCCGGATTTCAAAAATCAGAACTTAACGCAGAAATAGAATTAAGGATTTTATTTCTCGATCTTATAAATCCTGGGTTTCGATAAGCTGCAATTATTATCAGATACTCTGAGTGTGGATGGGAAATGCTGTAAGGTAGTAGACCGGTGTGACGGCCAAAATTTCGACGTTTTTTCGTACATTTTTTAACAAGAAAATAAAATGAGATCATTTTGTAATTTTTACATGTTTTTATTAATAGTTTAAGTGTATAAAATATAATTTTAAGTGTATAAAAATTTTTGATATAATTTTGCATTAATTTGTCTGTAACTATTTTTATGTCAAAGGGGAGTCCTCTAAAAAATACGAGATGTTTTGGGGAAGGACACAGTCTTCCTTAGTAATTTAAAATAAAAAAAATAAAGAGATTATTTTTCTGTAGACTTTATTTTTGTGAACTAACTGATAATATGCATATTAAGAATTAAAAAAAGTGGTGGACTTGTGTAAAAAAGTTCACAAATTCTAATTTTTTTCGTTGATAAATTGCTTATAAAATTTAATTTATTATTAAAAAATTGAATGTTTTAAATGTTAAGTATTTAGCTATGTGTGTCTAGAATAACAGGTCAAATTTTTACCCAAATTGATTGACTAGTTTTGAGTCATTACTTCCCCGAAATTTCAAAAACATGGATTTTGAGAAAAACACCTTTAAGTTTTGACAATACGTACGTTAATCAGCCATGCCTGTTACACAGAGCAATCCTTCCGTTTCCTCAAAGTTATCCTTTTAAGCGGCTTTGATAGCCCTACCGTAAGGTTCTGGCCTCTGCAGTTTTCTCTGCCCTCAACATTCGTGCATCGTCAACAAAAATTGTCTTCAATAAATTGTCTTTGAATCTCAAAACATAATTTAAAGTAGGGAAAAAAATTCTTCTTCTTCATAAGGCATTATTTTTTTTAAGTACAGCAGAAGAAATAAGCTTTGGTTTCATAAATGATCCAATAATTATACAAATCTTCTTTAAAGTATGAAATATATTTTTTAAAAAAAATGCTCTTTTAAAAATCTTGAAAGATGTGTATTTTGCAAAGTAGGTGGAAATATATGAAATATATGCATGGTGAGCATTATGTTTGTGTAGAAAAATTTAAAATGTAATTGACGATTAAGTTCGAATGATGGATAAATACACGTCGCACTATGAAGCTATATGGCAGCTATTGGGGTCGGGCACACTCAGAACCAGGGTCAAGTGACGCTAACGACAACTAAGCCAATACCGCTCACTTTCCAAACTTACAAACCAACTTGAGGGAATCAGCCCCTCAGGACGAGCTTGTATGGGTGGGGTATGAAAACATGAGTGTACTCAAATGTAATTTTCGATTTCAGTCCTTGAAACCTAAAAATACAAAAGAGGGCAAACAAATTCCAGTTACTTAATATGTAGTTTTATTTCGTACGTATTCTATGTATGTCAAGTTCCCATAAGTTCGTAGCCCCCTTCAATGTTGCGACACATAAACAGAAGAGCGCGCACCAGATAGAGTTTCAATCCGAGAGAAACGACAAAGAAGAAAACATGTAAGACTAATTAAGAGACGAAGCGCAATTAGTAAAATTGAATATCGAGTTTGTTGGCAATCGTGTCTGTTTGTATTTGTGTTAGTACTTTTTTTATTATTGTTAAAATAGATAGTTTCGTTTATTAGCTCTTAGTCTTTTCAACAAACCACACACACAGCATGTATGAATTGCTATGAATGTATATACATAATTCTGGAATACTAGTTTGGGAAATGGAATTAAAAGCCTCTGTCTTTTGTGAAATTAGACACACATTTTAAGGGAATCTTTCTTTAAGGGAATTTTCTTTTCTTTCTTTCTTTTCCGAAATGCATGGTTTTAAAAATAGTTCTCATTGAAAAAATATCGACAAAAAATCGAGTTCTTGATCTTTATTTGTGAAGGTGCATAAATAATTCGATGATTTATGCCGAATGACTTCTACATACCTCGCTGCGACAGTCATTTTCGTTGCTTTGTTGAAAATTTCAAATCTTGGCATCTGCGAAAGATTCTCTATAGCAGTAAATAAAAATATTTTTCACGCTTCAATTTGCTTTTAGGTTTACAGGTTTGCGACTTTTCTCAGACTTGGCAAATTTTTTTGTCGCTTTTGATTTATTCAAAAGTTTTACATTTCCATATTGTTGCCGATATAAATTAAATGGACAGTAAGTTTTATAACAAAATTTTAATAAGTGAAAACGGATCCCAACCATATGAGATCGCTAAACTTTTCGAACTTAATACAAAGGTTACTACAATTGGCTCGGAGCAAAATCTATACAAAGAATCCTCGCCAACTGGCGCCAACATCCTGCCCCACCTTGCAATGACGAAGGCATTCAACAAAGTTTACATTATACAATTATTACAATAAAATATTACAATAAATAATTACAATATTATAGCAAGAATACATGACAATAACAATTACACAATTCAATAAAGATACAATAATAATTTTTAAATACAATTCTGATAACAAAATCAATTGACATATGGTAAATTGGCAATTTTAGTGACTGGTCTTTTATAAACTCCTTGTTTATCCTTTAAAGTCACTACTCTGACTAAATTATCCTTACCAGGATGCAATTTTAGAATGCGTGCCAAATGCCATTTTAAAGTGTCTGAATTCTCTGAGGGTTTAACTAACACTAAATCCCCTTCTTTGAAACCTACATTGCCCTTACACCATTTGGGTCTCTGTTGCAGTCTATTTAAATATTCTGAAGACCATTTACGCCAAAAATGTTGGTTCATCCTTTGTACCAACTGCCATCGGCTTAATATATTCATGGGGATCTCAGTGTAATCAGGATCAGGTATTGCAACCAATGAAGATCCAATCAGAAAATGTGCAGGAGTTAAGATTTTGGTATCATTCGGATCATTAGACAGAGGACAAATTGGTCGAGAATTAAGAACAGCTTCAATTTGAACTATAAGGGTTAGAAATTCTTCATGACTTAATATTGAATTGCTAATTACTCTCTTTAAATGGTATTTTAAAGATTTAACCCCCGCCTCCCACAGACCACCAAAATGTGGTGCGGAAGGTGGGTTGAAGTTCCATTTGATTTGTTCTTTAGACAAAAAATCCTTTATTTTTTCCATTTTTCCTTTAAATAATGCTTTAAGTATTTTTCTTAATTCATTATTTGCACCTACAAAGTTCCGACTATTATCACTATGGTACTCAATGGGTCGCCCTCTTCTGGCCACAAACCGTTTTAAAGCCGCAAGAAAGGCTTTCCTTGTTAAGTCGCTAACTATTTCTAAATGGATAGCCTTAACTGTAAAACAAATAAAAACACAAACATAAACTTTCCTAATATGCTTGCATTTTCCAGAAAAAGTTTTCAACTGGAAGGGTCCACAATAATCTATACCTACCTGACTGAAAACTCTGCAAGCGATAACTCTCGCAGCTGGCAAACCAGCCATTAATTACTGTGAACCTTTAGCACTAACCTTTCTACAGGTGATGCATGTTCTAAGAAATTTTCTAACTACATTCCTTGCGGATGGTATCCAAAAGTTATTCCTAATATTTGCTAAGGTAGCTTCAGCTTCTGTATGAAAATAGAGAATATGAAAATGATTAATAACAATATAAGTAAAATTATGGTTGGTGGGAATTATCATGGGATGTTTCTGATTCCTTGGGATGGGGCAGTTTCTTAACCGTCCTCCAACTCGAAGTAATTCACTATCATCTAAAAAAGGATGCAAGTTTAACAATTTACATGAGTTTGGAAGAGGAATTCCCTTTTCTAAATATTGAATTTTATTAGAAAATGAAGTTCTTTGAATATTTTTTTATGATACACTTCAACGATTCTGATAGTTCTTTGCTCTTTAAAGGTCCCATAGTTTGGCTCCTTAGATGTCTTGCATTTTCAATAAATCGTTTACACCAGGCAATTACTCACTGCAACTTAGTAAATGATGAGCAATTACTAATTATATCCAGTGGTTCAAAGGTCTTTAATAAGGCACATAGAGGAATGTCCGAAGTTTCCTTCAATTCTTGTAGGAAAAGATCATCTCCTTTGACGGCAGTAGTATCGTAAGGTTCCAGTTCTTTATACTGATGCAAGAAAAAAGTGGACCAAACCACCAAAGTCCACAATGTTGAATTTTATCTGGACTAATACCTCTTGAAAGGATGTCAACAGAGATATTTTCGGAATTCACATGTTTCCAAAAATCATTTTCTGTGAGCTCCTGAATTATGCTGACCCGGTTTCTTACGAAGGTTTTTAGTTGAATAAGTGGCTTTTTGATCCAAAGCCAGTACAATTCTGGAATCAGTCCAAAGATAAATTTGACTGATATTGATTTTAAAGGCAAGAAGGGTTCTTTTAAGAAGCTTTGATAAAAGTACTGCACCACAAAGTTTCAATCGTGGTATAGTAATACTTTTCAGTGGGGTTACCTTTGATTTGGAGCAAAGGAACCTAACAGAAATTTGTCCACTTGAATCAATACATCGTAGGTAAAGTGCAGCACCGTAAGCCTTTTCAGACGAGTCAGAGAAGCCATGCAACTCTGTTCTGATTGACTTATCTTGTAGACAATAACGTGGGATGTTCAGACAGTATATAGACTCCAAAGCATCTATAAAGAATTTTCAATTGGAAACTAAGTTCGAAGGCAACGGATCATTCCAATCAAGTTTCAACTGCCACAAAGACTGGAGGAATATTTTGGCCCTTGTTATTACAGGTCCAATCAGTCCAAGAGGATCGAATATCCTTGCAATTGACTGATTTCTTTGTGACTATGAGACTGGTACAGTTTGAAGTCATGGGAGAAATCTTGAAAGCAAATGAGTCTGGATGTGGCTTCCACAAGAGTCCTAGGGTCTTGGTCTCGGTTGAAGAAGAATAAGAAAGGACTTTATCTTGACACATTGAGTCTGGTAATAGCAATGGATTACTAGCTGACCGTTTGTGAAGTTCCATTCCAGCACCCCTTAGTAGTGACACTAGTTGTTCTTGGAGTTTTCTTCCAGATTCTAGATCATCTGCTCCAGTAAGAAGATCATCCATATAGACATCAGACATTTTAACATTTGCAGCTAATGGATATTTGTCACCGTCATCTATGGCAAGCTGTTTTAAAGATCTTGTCGCAAGGTATGGTGCACTCTTGGTGCCATAAGTAACTGTAGTTAATCTGAAAATCTTCACAGGACTGTCAATTTTATCTTTCCAAAGAATGCGTAATAAATCCCGTTGGGATTCGTCAATCAAAATCATTCTAAACATTTTTTTAATAACAGCTGTTACCGCAAATTTGTGAGCTCTAAAGTTTAATAAAATTCAAAAGAGGTCCCTTTGTATTACACCACCATTCAATTGTAAAGAATTTAGCGATTCTCCTGAAGTAGTAGCCGAGGATGCATTATAAACTACACGTAAGGGAGTTGTTTTGCTTTCAAGACGGTACACACCATGATGAGGGAGATAATACACAACATCAGGATCATTATCTTCTACTACTACTTCCATGTGTCCCATTTCTAAATATTCATGTATAAAATTTCTATATAATTCCAATATTTTTGGATCTTCAACTAATCTTCTCCACAAGGAGTTAAGTCTACGTAATGCCGTTAATTTCAAATCTCCCAAGCAACTCGGATCCTTTGACAAAGGCATTTTCACAATAAAACAACCAGTTTCATCTCTATTATAAGTATTCGTAAAGTATTCTTCACATAATTTTTCTTCTCTACTCATTGTAGGAATTTCGAAATCAGGACAATTTTCAATTTCCCAAAAGCGTTTGATACTATTATTGAGCTCATTTACATCAGTAACTAGTTCACAATAGCTCTTATTAGGGTAATTATGTGACATGACGCCACTAGCTAAGTTACCGAATACTGTATCTTGTAATATCAACTTCCCATTTGCTAGTTTTATTTTCCCATGATTTAGAATTTCAAAGAAAATCTGATTTGATAAAAGCAAATTTATTCTTCCAGGTGAATAGAAATTCTCGTCCGATAACTTTATATATTCAGGAATTTTTATCCCACTAATATCTAATTTATTTGTTGGAGTCAAACCCGTAATTTTCGGAACAACAAGAAATTCCATTAATTTCTGAAACTGTCTATTTTTATTCGAAACCACGGCAGACACTTTCTTTTTTATCATTTGCGAAGTCCCGTTAATACCGCAAATAGAGGTATTTACTCGTTCACCTTGTAATCCCAAAGCTAAGACGGCATCCTGTGATATCAAATTACTCTGACTCCCACAATCTAAAAGCGTTCTGAGGGGAAAGAGTTCCCCGCGGTTATTTTGACAATAAACTATTGCGGTGGTCAGCATCACAGTTGAATGATCCTTAGCATGTCCTACGCATTTCCTCCCCTTCGGTGTCAAATGAAGGAATAGTTTGTTTCGGCTTGAAACATTCGCTGTTTACATTTAGTTTTGGTTCCAGAGTTGGCAAAGTTTCGCTAATTTGACTCCTTTGGCTATCGAACTTTCTCTCAAAATTTCTACACAAAAGTTAATTGTGCCGCTTAGAGCAATTGTGACAATTCCGCGAACTTTTGCATAGAGCTACTCTATGAGAAGAATTAAAACAATTTATGCAAAGATTGTTCCTTTTCACCGAATTAAACCTTTCATAAACACTTAAATCATTACATTTTTTACATCTAAATACTGGGTGAGGCTGTTGTTTACAAATTACACAGTTTACTGGATCCAATTTAGCTAGAAAAGATTTCGTTTTATAATTTCTTTCCGATGGAACAACTATTGCATTATTTGTTTGGATGTTTTCTAGTATTAAACAGCGTTTTAACGAAAAATTCATAAAATCGTCCCATTTAGGCAGTTTGGTAGAGGGTAAGTTGAGCTCATAATTTTTCCTTGTTTCCTTATCTAATTTTCTTAAAAATAAATTTATCAATAGTACTTCTGAAAATTCGTTTAGTTCTAATCCTACCATTTTTAAACCTCTTAAATGTTTTTGACAACAATCTATTAAAATTCTTAAATTTTTAGCTGATTCGTGAGTAAATTTTTCCAATGCTAATATTTCATTAAAATGACTATTTATAATCAATTTCTTGTTCTCAAACCTTTTTTTCAAACATTCAAATAATGAAGTATATGAATCATCAATTGTAATAACATCCTTAGCTATTCCAGTTAGCGTAGATTTTAAGTAATATTTTTGAGAATTTGTTAAACTATTGTTCGAATCAATTAAAGAAATAAATTGTTCTTTAAAATTAAACCAATCATGATAGGAACCATTAAATCTTGGTAATTGTATATCTGGCAATTTAATATTATTAAAACTATTTCCACAAGATGTAACATCATTATTCTTCAAATCAATTTTTGAAATAATATTTTTAATCCTTACCTGGATATCTTCGCAATCATCTTCTAAATCCAGGATTTCTAATTCAAGTGGTTCCAAGTCACTGTCCTTTAACACTACTTCATAATATTCATTCCAAATATCACTTAATTTGATCCTTAGGCCTTTCAAGGTATCCATTTTCGATTATAATTTTATTTTCTCCTTTTCGTCCGGATTGTTAATGAAGTCTTTTATACGTGTCAGTTGGGCTTTTACTGATCCACGTTTGCGGTTCCACGCAACTAATGCTTCTTTAGACATATTGCTCTATAATTATTCTAAAGATTTTACAAGTACTAATTTTTCTAATGTTCGACAATTCCGCGAGTGGACCAATGCCGATATAAATTAAATGGACTGTAAGTTTTATAACAAAATTTTAATGAGCGAAAACGGATCCCAACCATATGGGATCGCTAAACTTTTCGAACTGAATACAAAGGTTATTACAGTTGGCTCGGAGCAAAATCTATACAAAGAATTCTCGCCAACTGGCGCCAACACATATTTTCCTTTTTATTTCTGTTTCCTCTTTCTTTTGTGGCTGCCGAGTGTTGATGGTGGCGAGGCCTCGACCGATGTTGGTCCTGTGTTGGAGTTCTAATGCCGCTGGAGATGCACATGTAGAGGGGATATATCCTGAGTATCTCGTAATGTGGAAGCTTACTGAGATGAAAAAGGTGAGTCGCCGTGGTAGCTTGCAGGTCATGGTCATAAACTCGTGGATGGTGTCTCATGATTTTGAACACTAATTCCCCTGGTTCACCATATAGACTAATGCACATTGAATCTGCCTTGTGGTGCAAAGTCCTTACTCCTGGCTTAGTGTGGATGTTTGGAAGACTTTGATTCTAGCTCAGGTGTCGTCCTCGTCACTTGAGCATGGTTAAAATTGTGAGGTCTCTGTTTCCTATATCTCTTCAGTTCCTTTACAATACGATATTAATAAATCATTTATTCACTCAATCATATCAGGTGTCTTTTTTGTCCCTGCGAGGCTGTACCGAATTAAAAATTGTGATCCTACAGCATTAATGCAGTTTAAAGTGACTGTAGTAGCCTAGCGATTCAGGTTACGGACTCGTGGCCGGCGTGTCATGAGTTCGAGCCTAGTACATCTGAAGATCCTCATTGCAGAGAAGGAAATATGTCGAGGCTCAAATGTTCTGCCGTTGGTGTAGTGTGGAAGTAAGGAGATGAGGTGCCATGCCAGCTGCCGTCCTCTTCACTTAACCATGGTTAAGAGGTCCGACATCTAGTGATGTTTATAGTGCGACGTTAATATAACTCTCACCCATTCTCAATCGTATTTAATATACCTGGCCATCTCGTAGCACATTGCAAATTAACATATATGTAAAATTTTAGTAATTGGTAATATGAAAATTTATTTTACTTCATAAAGTTATATGGAATTACTATCAATTGTAGAATTTATATGAATTGTAGTGTTTAAATTGTGCAGCTTTATACAGTGTTAAATATGAATATGCATTAAAAGTTCTTAGAATGTAAACATGTAATCAAACGTTATTTATTTTTGAATTAATTTCTACGACTAATCCTAAAATCTTGTTGGTTATAGGACAACTTGGATTCTTTGCATTTATAAGGAAAACTCTCGAGATAGAAAAGGAAACGTGTCAATGTGTGTAGAGAATTTCCATACCCTTGTCTACTTGAATCTGCCGAAAAAATCTTTCGAATCAAGCAGCGAAAAAGAGTCTACGAATATGTTTGAAAAGCAAAGTTATATTTCCCGTGGAAATGCTTTTTAAAAATTAAAAAGCTGTCTGCCAGCGATATCGATATATATTTTTTATTTTTTGGTTATTGTCATCCGCGACACATCGTCCCGACTGAAACTCGAAAAGAGTGTTTATTTTCTTTCTCGGATAACATATTCCGAAGAAATTACTTTACAAGAAAAGAAACAAGAAATTCCTGCATTGAAAAAAAAAAAGTTTTGAAATGAAACCTCTTATTTCGAGTAAGATCACTGAGCGAGGTTTACGAAGTCTTCCATCGAACATCAGCAGGGGTTTTTTGAATCCCATCTAACCTGATTTGTTATGAATGAAGTATGTGTTCCTTCGAAAGCGTATATTTAAAAAGCTCCCCTTTCACATCAACGAGGAAAACAAGTTCTTAATTTACAGGTGCAGAGTTAAATCATAGCTAATTTCTTTTTTTTTCTTGTAAAATAAGATATTTCTGAATAATAATATAACACGAGAAATAGTTTTGCTAGAGTGCAATGGAAGACATAACGTAAGCGTAGAGATTTTTTTATGTACGATATACTAAAAGGTTTCCACCAAATTTGTTTTAAAAATTTAACATTTATTATGAAAGAACGGTACATTATATTTTATTCAAATTGTTGCATGTTTCTAGCCACCATTACCCCCCTCTTTCTGGTGGCATACGGATACGCATCAGTAAAACGCTTCATCTGTTGCATCTATCAGCAAATTCCCTCAGTTGTTGGTATCTTCATATGATATGAAGCGTACATTTGACAAATCGTGTGCCATCGAACGGAACAAGTAATCTGAAGTGGCAATGCTTGGTGAACACAGTAGGAGTTATAGGACTTCCTAAGGGATGTAAGTTTTGATCGGCGCCGCCACGTGGGGGCAAACATTATCATGCATGAAAATAATTTTGTCACACCTGAAGCTGTGCGGGGTTTTTTCCTTTAGTGCTTAGCTAAATCTTATTGAGTGTTGACTCGATGGCTTAGGGGTATCGTGCTCGCCTCGTAAGCTCAAGTTTGTGGGTTGGATCCTGGCTGGAGTTGAGAGATTTTCTGGATCCAAAAATCGTAGACATGCATGTCGTACGACATGTAAATGATCCTTTGAGTGTTAATATAGCTCCGGTACTCTCAGCATTATTAAATCATGGCAATATTTAGCATCCAACGAGAGTTTGGATTAAATAATTCAAATGTCAGCATTTGATAGCGGGAGCCGCTCCTAGATGGTGCCACCAATAAAATGGCTTCCACTTTTAAGGACTCGTCTTGTGTGCAAAGACTTAGCTGCCAAATGCAGCCCATTTGAAAAATAAAAAGTAATCGAGTTCGGTTGAAAGCCCTTCGTAATACACAATAACAAGTCGATGCCATCAAATACGCAATACCCGTTTTCTTCCGTGAATATTCGACTGTTAAAGCATAGACATGTGGTCCGCAGGATTTCCTCTTTGAATTATCTTAAAATTATCATTTAAATCACCACACGGGATTCCACGTAAAAAACTTTTCCATTTATGCCTGACAAGAAATATTTTACTTGTGAAAAATCGGCATTCAACATTTCTTGGCTTCAGTTCATACGGATTACCCAATTTATATGGAATACCCAATTTCCTAGTTTTTTAATCATTCCCAACGATTTTAAACAATGTGAAATTGCTTCTCTAGAGCCCCTGTTAATGTAAGTTCTTCTTATATAGGCTCGAATCTATACCCAATAATCCTTCGCTACGTTCGTTATCTTCGACATCAAAGTGACCGTACTTAAGCTTTTGAAACTCCTCATGATTGATTCGCCACAATTCCAAATTTCTTCGAATTAAAGAGTAAATCAAAAGTTCTCACAAAATGATACTTCTCGAACAAAAAACTCTAAATTTTCGGGACAAAAATGTTATGTGATGCTTATACAAAATCGTTAACATTTCAGTATTAAGGTTTTTGCAGATATCCAATCGACCTTACGATATCACTTTACTTCTGAAAATTTCAATAATAACTTACTTTGTCACATGGTGGTTTTGTCATTTGTATTCCTTATATAAAATATATCAAAGAATTTTATATATCCCCTCCGTGTTAATGTACTTAAAATTCAAATAATCGTTTGGGATCCATTTTATTCTTCATATGTTTATTTATTTGGTCACTAACGTGATGAATAAAGGCAAATTACTTACTACAACGAATAATTATTAAATTTTAAAGAAATGATTGAAAAAGAATGCGCTGTTCGGAAACGACGCTTACATAGAGCTCAAGGTGCATAAAAATGGTCGTGAAGGAGTTGAAAATTTGTTGCAAAGCCGTTTACCGAGTTAAACAGAAGTAATGAGTCAACAAAGCCGTGACCTTGTTCCTGATGATTGACGAATAAAATATGATTTCGAAATGGGCATAAATAACTATTTTACAAAATTTAAAAAAAAAAAGGGTAATTTTATGCAAATTGAAAGATGATAAAAACAAAAGTTTGTTAAAGACATTTGAATCACCATGAAGATACATTTTACACAGAGTTTCATTTGAACGAAAGCTGGGTGCACCATTACAACCTTGGAACGAATCGGAATGAAACTGTTCCAATCAAGCAACTTCCTGTTATCTGGTGGAAAATAAACATGTTTTTCTACTATTTGGAGGACTTCACTGTGCATTTGGTGTGATTCGATTTCTTTTATGAATGGCCAACAACGTGAGTCTACTGCTGTGAGCATTTGGAGAATGTTAAGCAACATACCGTTGCATAAGATGTTCCTCAGCAACCCAGTCTTTATTACTCCAGGAATACTAGAAAACACCACAGAGCTGATATGACAGAATTGAATTGAAATAAACTCCACTGGACAACGTTCGGACACCCACCTTATAGTCTAGATTTAGCACGTCGAACTACTATTTGTTTGAACTCATCACAGAAGCGTTAAAGGAGAAAAAAATATTTTCACACGGAAACGTGGAATAGCCAACATGCTGTTGGCTTTTAATGTTTCGGATTTCTGTTCAACTCACTGGAATAAAAATACCTCGACAGGTTGGAAAAATATGTAAGCCTTAAGGAAGATTAATATGTAACAATAATATGTATGAAATCTAAGAAATATGTATGTAATCTATGAAATTTAAGAGATATAATATTTCATATTATATCTCTTAAGAACATACAGTTTATTTTTTATCTGCCTTGCTACATATCAATAATTGATATGATGAAAATAAATAAAAGATAGCTTCAAGCTCAGCAGACTGTAATCTTCGCGTTGCAGTAAAAAGTACAGTGCAGTCTCCTATAAAAAATGGAATTTAAACATCATTATGCGTAGATAGAATGCTTTAACGCTTAGGAACTATAAAAAGATTTCTCAAAAAATAAAAATTAAAAACTTTCCGTTGAACTAGAAAATTTCATAAAATATATATTTAACACAAACTTGAAAATGTATTGTTTTGTAGATTATGTGACCTTTTAAACTTTTTTAAACTTTAAAAAAATTCATTTCGGTGATGAAAGGCTGTTAAAAGGAATATTTTAATATAATTATTGAAACATATTTTTAATCAATTGCCTTCAACGAAAAATGCAGTAGCTAATTTTTCAATATACAGAAAATTCGATTTCATTTTATGAAGTATACATATACAAAGATGTAATAGAAACATATGAAAAGAATGGATTAATTAGCATTTAAATGATATTTTGCAGTTAGGCATTTTAACAACTGTGTTATTTTGACATTGATATGTATTGTAATTGAAATATTTTTTAGCTACTAAGTGTTATTTCAGTTTTAAAGGTCTCCTCTGTTGGAAAATGTTTTACGGTAAAAATGGCATCATTTACTTCTTTTAAAATCAACTTTTCTGAGTATATATTACATTATTAGTTCTCTTTCTCTGTTTGAAATGTATGTCTAGTGCATTTGATTGAAACACAGAGAAAAAAGTAAGACTGTCACTTTATTTATGTTTATTTCAGCTTCAAAGTAAATGAAAAACCCAGATAAAAGATTCAATTTATTTTATAATCTCAAACATACTTTAAGGAGAATGAGGCATGTAAATATATTCGATTACTTAATATAATACATTCGTAAATATATTCGAAACTTCGTCCGATTTCTTTACTCAAATTGTTTCGAATAACGGTAAAGGTCTTAAAAACTCCAAGAATAAACGTTTTTTTTCTTTCAAAAAAATTTAAATTCCTCTTCGGCTAGATCTGAACGCGGAATATAAAATAGATTGCTAAGCAAAAGGGTTTTGACAGGTGCCTTTTTTCTTGGATCCAGTGAAAGATGCTCCAGAACAACTCAACTTCTATCATCTCATGAAAATTTGATATCGATTCCAATTTAAGATGTATTTAGTAGGTATTTCTACTTTTTAATATTATAGCTAAACGATACCAACGTTGACTCAATTTGTGTGAAATAATCATTAAAAAGGAATAAACTAAACATTACTTGAATTATTACAAAGATAAAGTATTGATAAAGTTAGATGCTTCGAGATAAGGGATTATTCATTTGGGAAGGTCACTTAGAAAACCCATCTTGTGTGTGCTTGTGTGGTTACTGAGAGTTTTAATTAAAATAATTCTAAATTTCAAGTGATCTTTAATTACATTAATAATAAACTTTTTATGTTGTTCAAGAAAAGCTCCATTTGTTTTTAACATAAAGAAAGCGATTAATATCGGAATAGAAAAAATAAAATTTCGTGACGGAAAGTATATATAATTTTTTTCGAATATGTTACAAGAGTTTCTTGTAAGGCAGACGCATTTATGGACTCTTCTTTAAATTGCAAACAAAATAAAAATTTATATTTTACAATGCATAAAATTTATTATCATAAGAATTATTAATCAAAGACAAGCGCATTCTTTACCTGAATGTCATGAATACCTCTTTTGCACTAAATGTATATAAGAAAGAACGTTGAGCGTAAATATAATGCTCCTTTTAACAAAAATTAAAAAGACAAGCGTCTCACAATACAGGTTTTTTACTGTTTTTGAAGATTTTACGGCGCTGCTATGATATTTTAGAGATTGTGTGATTCGTTGGACTAGACAACTTTTGACTCTCCAATGGTCTCATGCTGATTTTCTCATGCATGAGGAAACCCCCTACAGACACCACTCCAATACACTGCATTACGTGTTGAGATACACCATCTCAATCATTACAGTTGTAATTGCCAATGCTATCGACTAACGTAGCCCTTCGAGGATGGCTAACAATACGAGTACGTAATAGTCTCTCTCCTTTAGAATCATTTCGCTGACGAACTCTGACCGGCAGCTTACCATTCCTCATCCATACTTCAATTTCGATAAAAAAAACTCTTAAACTTTGCAGTAAGTAGACTACCAAACACACAGCTATTTCTTAAATCAATTTCCAATTTCCGAGCCTTAAAAATTTGACCTTTATCGAAAATCTGGCAAATCGGCTGCCTTACCCATTATGTAGCTGAACACTTTTTATGAAGACTGTGGGTGCTTTATACTCTTTAGAATCAGCAGCGCTTGCGGGCTGGGTGTTTTTTTTTTTTTTTTTTTTGTCTCTAGGAAAAGTTTTTTTATGTGAGAGGTGGTCATATAACATAATGGCTTTCTCCTGTATATGTCTTGCACTATAAAATAAGTTTGTAACGCTTTGGACGCTACA
The DNA here is from genome assembly GCA_019973975.1 of Trichonephila clavata. Lineage (NCBI taxonomy): Eukaryota > Metazoa > Arthropoda > Arachnida > Araneae > Nephilidae > Trichonephila > Trichonephila clavata. Next base: position 77,592 of record BMAO01028240.1, on the reverse strand, counting down.
GATGAAACTAAAGGTAGTAAATTCGGAACTGGGGTTCAATTAGTCTAATTTAGTGTAACATGTATTAATCTAAGTTAGGCTACCGAAAACTACACATATCGTTAACAAAGTAATGGCAAAGGAACAAGGACGGTTTTTCATAGCTACCACATTCATTTCTCCTCTACTGAAGATATTTGAGGTCGTTAGCGGTTTTTCTGCTGTTGGATACAGTCAGTTACAGTTATAATTACAAGATGGGTTACAAGTTGAGATTCTTCACAGAAAATATCAAATCTATCAATCCTCATATGCTCCAGAAGAATAATTTAATTTTCATATATTACAGGTAGTATTACAAATGTAGTTTTTATACTGATTCTCTTGTTCATTTAGCTTATGAAAAATTATCAAATATAACTTAGATCGTTTAATTTTGCGAGATTTAATTGCAATATATTTATCTTTATGTCTATGTTGGAATTTTTCAAATTAAAATAACCATTAAAACACTAAGAAACAAAACACATGCTATAGCTAACGTTAATTATTATCATATAAGATGAATTTATTTTTTGTCGCAGAAACACAGATGTCTTGTTTTTACGAATTCTTATTAATATCTCAGTTAAATTGTTAATACCGCGTGTTAAGTTATTTTCTTTTGGATAATACTGTACGCACTTACCTCTTATCTGACTTTTTATATTGATAATTTCGTTGGTTATCTTGAGAAAACAGATTCCACACTTCCTACAGTTCTGAACAAGCAGTGCATGCCGCTCTCATGATTACCATGCAAATTTATTTTATATTTGATACATATATTTCCAAAATGCAATTCATTTTTATGACTATAATAAATTAGTTAAGTCAAGAATGTGCCTATGTATTCCGTCAAAAAAATGTTTAAGTAGAGTATGGCAAAAAGGGAATTATTGGTTATGAAGAAAACTTAACGATAATTAATATAATTTTAACAGTCCATATAATTTTTCCAATTATGCAATAAAAGGAATATTAAGTTATATTATTATAATTAATAAATAAATAATTATTTTAGTAGAACGTAAATAATTATATTATTAGACTATCAGAGTTATTTTCATGATTTTGAAAAAAATATACACAACATTTCTTGCAAGATTGGTTCTATTTATGAGTACTATTAATTATTTTGAATATATTGTATTTAGTGGAAAAAATACAAAATCTCTTAAGGCAATAAATATGGTAACATCTTCACATTTTTTTAATTTTTAATTTTTGATTATTATTCAATATTAACCTTTAATTTTATAAAGGTTAATATTAAATAATAATAATTCCATACAAAACAATTAAAAATTTTTTTGCAAAATGTTTGTAAAATTTAAATTTTTTGAACTTGTTTAAACATTTCTTTAATTCCTAATACTTTTTTAAATATGTCTCTTTTCTTTCAAAATTTTCTTCCAAGTACCCTATAATATACTACATAAAACTATGCATGGGTTTTTTTCTGCTGCTGCTCTTTAATTTTTTATTAATTTTTTTACAGTTTAACTTCCGAAAATTCTAAAAAAAAAAAATAACTTTGATTTTGAAATTTTGTACAAAAAGTAGTAAAAATGTTAGAGCTAATTCCATGCACAGTTTTACAAAACATACATTTCAGAACATGTATAAAAATTTCAAAGCCATACTTCAATTATCCATACTTCAATTATCATTTAAATAAAAAAAATTCTAACTAAATTAGATCGTTAGTTATTGCAGTTCGGCCTAACAAGAGCCTTGTGAAACTTAAAAGGGAGGTTGAATGGCTAAATCTTGCACAATTACCTAATCAGGTGGCATCAGCGGTAGAGAACACATAAACAAGAATACACGCTGGTGTGAACAATAGCTGTTTACTGGAAAATAACTAAAATTGTCCTAATGTCAATTTAAGAAATAGATCAAAGTATAAACATGTAAGATAAATACGAATGTTATGAAATAAACTTGGCACCTGCTCATACACAGGAGTTTCCGCAGCAGACGAGTGGGCAGGGTCATGAATTCATGACCGGCAGTTCGTAAATTCTGATTCAAGTGCTTCTGAAAAACCATTGCATGAGGGGACTTTGTAAATGGTTTCATAACCGTTCTTGTGTTCTTGTACCGCTGAAAACTCATCGTGTACATTGGCATGTTGGGAAGTTAAGAATGTGCTGTGCCAGCAGAGGTATCGGCCTCATCACTTGACAGCAATTCAAAATTCCTAAGTAATTTCTGTTCTTTTTTGGTTCTTACCATTTTTTTATTCCTTTTTTAAGGACTTTTTGTTGATCCGTTTCCTAACTCAGCCATCCTTAATTATATGTCCAGTTCTGGACTTCGTTGGTATCAGACGCCTTTTTGTCCGCATGCCTATCCCACGCAAGCAGTTGGACCGTCTTTACATACAAGGCATAACACCCCAAGTGTTATCCAGGGAATCATTACTCGCATGGTTGGAATAAGCATTAAAAACTATAAGGTAGCCATCTTCCACTTACGTCATGCAGTTACGGGTGTACATTGATTTTGTGTAACCATTGTTGCTCTCGGTCGGTTTGTTACGATATTATCTATGAGTTTTCAATGCTTAATTTCATTTAGTTAATTTGTAAATTAAGCTCTGATGACGGAATACACCTTTGTCTTCTCCTTCCCCAGCATTTTATTGATTCTATCTCTTAAAAACAAATCCATTCGTCTTCTTTGGTTCATAATCAATACTTTTAAAAGGATTGAAATATGCGTGAAAATATTCTTTACACAAAGAACTAAAATTTCAAACGCACATTCACAAACACCACAGAACATTCCAATAGTCCCACCCCCCATTCTCTTACGTCATTGATAATACTTCGCAAGTACAGAATCTTTGCTCCCGTCAATAGAGCATCTATTCGCACAATTTCTCTTTTCTACTTAATTTGAACTTTTCCTTTTTTTTTTAGTTTTCCTGTTATTCTTAAGTTTTGAATACCAGTGTATATATGTATTCTAACATCACCATTAAATATGACAATGCTTTAAATTAGGGTGCGTTTTAACAAACATATCACCATCAATTGAGCTTCCATATGTATAAAAAAAATTCGGTTTTGTTCTCAATTTTGTTTCTCAGACTGCACAAAAATGATCAAAATGCAATGAAATAGCCTTCTGATGGATTCTATCGTGCAAACAAGTTGCTACCTTCAGTTCTGCTGATATTTTTATTTCGGTTGAAAAAATTGCGAAAGGTGTATTTTGATTCTTTCCCCACCCACACACTCTAAATTAATGTTTAACGTGCAACACAGATATCAGCAAAGCAATGTTCCAGCAAATTTTCCAACACAGTTTTCCTTGTTCTTAAATACATTTTGAAAGGAAAAAATTGCTTGGACGAATTGGTGGGATTTCTAGAAATATTTGTGATTTCTCTATCTAACAGAGAAATTGGAATTTGAAAGTTAAAAGCGCTGAGAGATATGAATTTGTTTTTTTTATTCTGCTCTTCTCTAATTTTGCTTCCATTGAAGACCCGCCATGAACAGTGTCAATGCACCTAAAATCTGTCGAGGCTCAAACGTCCTCCAATCTGTGTGGTAGTTAGAAAAGGGGATGCTAACTCAGGTTCCGTCCTCGTCACTTGACCAGAGTTCCAAATTTCAAATTCCGTCTCGAACAATCATGCTGCTTTATAGTTCACAATGTGTCATAATTCCAGAAAAAAGTGATTATAAATTCTGATAGCGACCGATTTTATTTTTTTAAATTTTGTATGAATTAAAAATGAAGATAATTTTCAAAAATCTATTTTAATGCGATCGGGGTTTTGCTATGAATAACATTTTTATTTGTGTGTGTGATAAATGTATCCTTCAATAAGAGAAGCAACAATTTTTAAAAACATATTATCATTATTTTTTTAAAATTAAATTCTGTAACCTATTGTTACTTTTGGCCATTTCTAATAGCGTTTTTTAGAAAATATACGGTTATTTTGCTTTTTAACTCTATTTAAAATGAATATAAATGCAGAAAATTTTTTTTAGCGTTCATAACTTTTTTCTCCCATTCTCTTTACTATGTGCAATAAGATAATCTTCAATGCAAAGTATTACAACATCAACTTCTTACAACGTCCTTTATCTGGGAGTATTTCGTCTTCATCTTTCTATTTCGGGTAATCTTAAGAGCACTCCTGAGGCAGGAAACACGATTGATCTCTTTCCCTCCTTTCGGCCTGTCTTTCGCATACGATCCATTTAATCGGCCTTCAGATACTTCATTTATTTCGTCGAGGCAACACGAATAAATGCTCATTCACTAAATAACATAATTTCTTGTTAAAACACTCTATACGCTACAGTTTTACTTTGCAGATATTTAATAATCCTACCCGTAATAGCTTGAATATCTCTGACGACCAAGAGAGCCCGGATGTCGTGAGCTCAGTGGAGTCATCACATCGAGCCTTTGTCAGTCCTCGCATAGGTAGGATTGGGTGAATTCAGAAGACGATCGAATCCTTCATCAATAGGACATATTTTATGTGGAAGGACTCTGAAAACAGGGCCGAGGGGTCATGATCGCAAATTCGTGGTCGAGACGCTGTTTCGAAATCTAGTGCTACTGAAGACTCACAGTGCAAGGAACTGATACAAGCTTAATTTATCTAAACTCCGAGTTTTCCTGTGGCGTGGTGTGGAGGTATGGAGAGAGAAGTGCCAGCTCATGTGTCTTCCTCGTCACTTGATCGTGGTTAAAAGTTTTGAGGGACGTCACCAACCACCCTCATGTTGCTTCAGAGAGTGAAGTGAATCCAATAAAATTACGCTGAAAAAGTGGAACAAAATAATAATAAAAAGATGGATTTTTGCAAATCCTAAGAACCTTAGAATCTTTTAATTTATGATTATTAAATTAGTTTTAGAAAGGAACTTTTAGAATTTCTTTATAAATAAAACCATTCAAATTATCCGATAACTTAATAAGTGTACTGTCCACCATGCTTTTTGTGATGCCTCGAAAAATCAGTAGCATTAAAAATTTATTAATATTTAACTTTAAGAAATCTTTTTTTAATAACATTCGTGGAAGCTTTTTTTGTGAGGGAGAGAGAGGTGTACCGAGAAAATGTTATCAAGGTGACCTTTGACAATTTCGAAAGAAGTGCACTTTGGCAAAGTGAATGATGCTTAAGTGTCCGGAGGGGCTACGTTGGCTGAGAATGGGGAAAGGGTATCACAGAACAACTTAGTCATATTTACTAAGTCATTGCCATACATTCATTGCAATATAGGCCCGAGCATTGTGACATGAACATTAGTTTTTGAAAATTATTACAGACATCCTCTCCGTGTTTTTTGAGGAGATTTGTTTGACTAACACCACAGGATTCTTTTGCTTGACAGAAATAAACCATATAAGAATACGCAAAGTTTTTTTCAAAAAACTTCTTTGATTTTTAAGGAATTACATGGCGAAATTAAAGCAGGCTTATTATGAGGTGTTCATGTGAGGGGTATCCCAGTGTTTCTCAAACTGTGGGGTGTGCCCCTAGGGGCACGTGATGACCCTACAAGGAGGGCGTGAGCATATCGAAAAAAGGTTTAAAAATTAATTTATTGGAATGAATTAAATCAAAATATTTTCTGATATAAAAGAAATAAACATTTACATTGATATAATTTAAATATATCATCTGGCAATCTTATGTATATATAATCTGGCAAAATTGCGTCATCTCCACTTCAAGCTATCTTTGATTCTATAACCAAATGAAAAAACATTTTGTTTGATTTGTTGTAAGCATACGATGAGAGATTTTTTTTATTACGTTTTCTTCTTAAACCTAAAATACTACTCTTTTAGAGAAAAAACAAAACCCAGACCCAGAAAAAAATTGTAGGAAGGTAAAAAATTCATTTCTGTCATTTAGGGAAGTTGTAAATAATGTATTTCTGTTGCGCTTTATTCCATGTGGAAGAGTTTTATGATATTTCAAAAAACACAGATGAGTGAAGGATTCTTTGGCCAAGGTTTATTTTGTGAATATTCTGAAACATATAGAGCATAATGAAAAGCGTTTTACAAAATTCTTTTTTAGAACTAGCATCCATAATTTTATACTGAATACACTTTTAACCCGGAATGTTCGCGCGAGGCGCAAAGTAAACCCAGGCTCACGAAATCGTTAATTCCGGGAAAACTGTTTATTTTTTACCAATGACCTTGCTAGTATCATCCTATATGACAGTCTTCAGAGGAACTAAAATGTATTTGTCACATATCTCCCTCTTTTTTGGGAGTGGCAAGCGTTTCTTTACAATCTTAAGGTTCTTGTTTTTACTGAGTTCCCCGCGCGACCACTTTAGTTCCGAAATATTTTCTATTGACCAGATACATTTTTCCGCTGCAATAAATGTAAATGAGCAGAATGTAAGAAAAAGAGCCATCTGTGATCTCTATTAAAGTAAGTTGAAACGGATCAAGCAAGGGAAGAACCTGCTGAAATAATGCATACTAATCATTATAGCGAAAGTAAATTTGAGAACTAGAATAACTTGAACAAAATATGACAGTTTTGCCTGCAAATAATATTCTTATTATGTTAGCAAAGAGTTGCTGTAATTTGCGTTCTTTAATAACGTCTCGCACATTTAAAACATTTTAGTAATTTTTTGTTGTATTTTTTTCTCAAGTTATCAAAGAAAAATGGAAAAGTCCTTGAGAGTAGATACTTTCTCTTAATTAAATTATTCATTAAAATCGTGATTTTTATCGTGTATAATAAAAATAATTATAAAAAAACGGATTGGGTTGACTCAGTCACCCCCGCGTGACCATTAACGTTAGTATCGAGTGCGCACCTGCTCCCGGGTTAAAACATTTTGAAGTCTTCTCGCTTTAAATATTGAAAAATAAAACAATTATTCTTCATTGGAATTTTACATTATTTTTCATTGTTTAACATTAATTCTAAATGCTGATTCTGTAAGGTTAAAAATAACTATTGATTTTGCCAAAGAGCATAGACTACAACTCCGGCAAAAGTGTCTTCAAACATAGTTTTTACGATCTCAATTGCTGCTGACAAAATAAGCTCTCTTCGCCAATAACGTGAGGCTTTTTACATCTGGCTATTTTGTATGATATTTTGTAAGATCTTTCTTTGTAAAGCTTTTCCATTCACAGACAACTTTTTTTTAAAAAAAAATACTTTTTTGTTTTTCACCTATGATTTTAATTTTAATTCAAATAACCAAATAACTCTCGAGGCTTGTTAATGTACTAACCATGAAGCGTTTCCAAAGGTGTTTTACGTTTATTAGGTTTTATACTGTCTACTACCTATATATTTTTGAACAAATATCACACAGTGGCTTTTCTTCTGCGTTTACTTTAGTAGTAGTCGAAGATTACTCGAAGATTTAAATATTCGAAGATTTAAATATTCGAAGATTTAAATATTCTTGAAAATACTTACATGATTTCATTTTCGGAACTATGCTCGTCTGTGCACTTGTTTGTGCTTTGTTATCGTCGAATGTTCACTTACGACTTAAAAATTTATCAACTTTTTTTGTTAATCTATTTCCAAAAATACTTAATACCGTGAATTTTACATCTAAAGTGCAAATTATAAAATCTACATTCAAGGTAGATTTGGTAGCTATAGAAGTATCGAGACTCGACTAAGACTAATTGGAATTCTACAAGGTACAGCCTTTTTACATGTTTGGCCCAGATGTCCTATAAGTTGCCCAAACTCACGCAAACGTTCGCGAGAATGGTAGATGTGCTGGATAGGATAGACATAGACCATAGACTATTTTTATAATGACGTCTACTTTTAGAAATGGATGATGGAGGCAATATCATTTTGCAATCTACTCTATTTTAAAAATTAGCTAAAAGAAAAAATATAACTAAATAATTATCCTAGTACTTAAAAGTAATTTGCTTAAGATATATATTATTTAAAAGTAAGATATACACACAAAATTTAATACTTATCTTTTTGATTTGTACGGTTTATAATTAAGTTCGTATTGTAGCTTTAGAGACTAATGCATTATTATTGCATTTAATACATTATTATTGTATAAGATAAAAATTTTGATTGAAAATTGGGTTGCCAATAGTGAAAGTTTGAGAAGCACTGGGGTAAGCGCAAATTGTAATGTACACTTACTCAATCTTTTTTCAAATGATTATGCTCAGTACTGTTTGGAATACTTAGTGTGTGCGACAGTGTAATTTCAGCGTTAGTCTCTGCAAAAACGTCTTTCTTTTCAGTTGATGGTCTTCAGCTTTGAGGCTGCAGTTTCCGCACTTTAACTTCTCGTACTAATTACGAGCTGTGTCATCTGAAACAGCACTTTATTTCCATATACTTCATGTATTTTACGATCAGCACGAGAGCAATATTTACTTTTCTCGAAGAAAAAGAGCACAATTTGATGAAATTGAAAATTTTGATTCACCACAATATTGCACTGAAACAAAAGTTGCGTCACAGCATGACACGATACCGCGACATTCTGGCCCCGAGTTTGTGACCATAACCATTGGGCTACCGTAGCTGGGAAAATAATTATGCAAAGCCACATTTCATTTTGAAATAACCCTTAGGGTATTTAGAAAGCTCCACACATGCATAAAGAGGATAACCTTGGTAATTATAAAGAAATTTAGACAAAGTGACGTTAAGAACATCTTAAAAATGTATTCATTCTGACATGAATCACAGGCTGTCAATCTGTCCTTTTTTAATCTCTCCTCAACATTTCACTCTGAGTAAGAATAGAAGTACTGGAGACAGGTGCACAACTTCCAATCGAAGCGTAAGAGAAAGGAAAATTACTTCAGACGTTTTGAGGAAGAGAATGTTAGAAATTGTGTCTGTCTTTGCAGTAAGCCTATTTTACAAAATGTCCTTCTTATATTTGCTTCTCTCTCAAAACAAGTTTAAGTTTTCAAAGCAAAGAGTGCTCTACTTAACTTCCTCAATCCTTTCTCTGTTTTGAAAGTTAGAAAGTTCAATTTTTTAGTTCTGAAATTTCTCTTTATCTTCTTAATCAGAGCAGGGACACGCAGTCTTCTATGCTGAATGCAACATGCGGCCGGGGTGTTACTGATGACCAGCCGTGCAAAACGGTTGATGCACATAAAATCTTTCGAATATCGGAGTCCTCTGGTTTGCGTGATGGGGGATGCCAGATCCTCGTCACTGGACTGTGGCTCAAAATTACTAGGTCTGTCGTCAGTGTTTCTTCATAATACAGCGTTAAGAACTATATATAAATTGAGTTTAAATTCTAAATTTTCGAATCAGATTCGACTTGCCAATTCATCTACTTCCTTGCGAGCATTTATGAGAATCATGCCCCATATTACAAGATGTAATTATTTTTTCCCAGTACTTATTTGTAATAATTAAATTTGTTATTAAATAATTATAAAACCCTTTTTTTGTTGTCGCAAATAGTGAGCAATCAATGGACCACCCTTTATCATTTATTCTTTTATGTTATATTATATGTATTTTATGTTTTATACCTATATTAAAGCAAATCACATCGGATAATTTACTTAGTAAGTATTAGTTACTTGAGTCATATCCCGACATCGAGAGAAAGAGCACCCCAACTACATTACTTTTAACGTCCAGGAGAGAGAACAATTCCTAAACGGCACCCGCCAATCCAGACAAAAAGCCACGCACTCTGAATTATAAATCAGCAGAGACTTGAGGAGGAGGGATGATAAACAAATCTTTCCAGATTAAATCGCCAACACGATATCCCTTGATACCGGCGATGATAAGCGGACCTCGTTAATGAAAAATACAGAAGATAACAATAAATATCCAGCAGTCCCGCATTATTTGTATCCAACGCAGGGAATCATTTTTTTAATTATGCATAGTTCATATAAATAGATTAAGAAATCAAAAGAGTAAGAAAATTATTTTTAGAATTTTTTGTGAAGACTACTCTGTTAATAAAGCATTCAAAGAGAGAAAAGTGTTCCCAGCTGCAAAAATATTTTACCAAAATGTTAGTGTAGACCAGGGGTGGCCAACCCGTGAAACGCGTGCCACATTGTGGCACGCGGGAGTCTTAACTGTGGCACGCGAAGACTTATTGAAAAATTTCACGAAAATATTACTGAATTAATTGAATTAAAATAAAAAATTATCATGAAGATAATATGTAAGAAACAGAAATTTTCAGCGTGATATATTAAAAGCGCTAAGCAAGATTTTTTCTTTTGTTCAGTATAGCGCCAAAAATGAGATCATGCTCCAAAACTTACAACTCCACAGCATTGTAACGTTCCGAGAAAAGTGTTGAGTAACGTAAGACTAAAAACAAATAAATTCTCTCTCTCTCTCGGATAGTCAAATCTGCCCAAAAGTCACCCTCTCTCTGGGGCGGTTAATTTTTAACATCTCGGATTTCTATTCGAATTTCTGCTTCTTCTTGCAGTGCTGAAGCTCTGTGTTTATAGTTGTCAGCGTGATGTCAGATAAAAAGGTTTTTCCGAAGGTGTTGGCTATTTACGATTTCTGTAATGTCAAGAAGTAATTCTGCAATATATTAGGAGAGCAGTTGTTGATACGGTAGAAGTAATTCTATCTGCACAAAGTAGCCGTTTTATAAAGCAGAGGGAGTGAGAACTTGCATCCATGACTAATCAGAATGCTGGACTCGGAGCCTAGAAAATTTGTAGCATAACATCAGCAAATTGTTTCTAGCTGTCAGACTCAGTTGATTTTAAACTCTGTTTAGCAAGACGTTAAGCTTTTTTCCTTTTCTAAAATTATTTTTAGATTTTAGCGTTAGCGCATTTGTTTAAAAATTTTTAATTTTCAATATGTTTATGAGTAAACCTTCGACATTGAAAAGAAATTATGAAGATGATATTGCAGCACGTGATTTTAAAATTGTCTGGGAAGAACAATACTTGTTTACACATCACAATGCTTCCAAGCCTGTTTGTTTGATATGTGGAATTTGTATAGCAGTTCCAAAAATTTTTAACTTGAACCGTCATTTCAAACAACTGCATAGAGATTTCAACAGCAAATATCCTGTTGGATCAAATTTGTGAACGGAATTTATCAATAAAAAAAGGAACCTTTAGATGGCCAATCAATCTTTGTTACAGAAGAGAAATGACGAAATGGAAACCATGGTGAAGGCTTCTTATGAACTTTCTTTATTGCTAGCCCGCAAGAAAAAACCATATTCTGTTGGACAGGAGATAATAAAAGGTAGACTTTTAATTTTCGCCTAAAATGTCGGTGATCTAAATGTCAAAAATATGGTTGATAAAATAACTTTGTCTAGAAATACCATCATGTGTCGTATAGATGACATGGGCCAAGATGTTGGAACACAAATTGTCTCTGGACTTCAAAATTGCAAATATTTTTCATTAACTCTGGATGGAAACTGTGATATCACAGACAATGCGCTGTTAAGCATCTTTGTGCGTTACACGAACAATAATTTTGATACTGTGGAAGAACTTCTTGATTTGCGACAACTAGTTTTAACTACAGGTGAAGACATTTTTAAGGAACTTAAAAATGTAAATGATGTTAAAAAAATAGATTGGACAAAATTAGACAATGTTTGCACAGATGGAGCTCCTTGCAGGGTTGGCAGAATAAAAGGTTTTGTTGCATTGCTTGAAAATTATTTGGGAAGAAACGTTTTCAAGTGTCATTGTATTATTCATTGAGAAGCTCTTTGTGCCAAGGACTTAAACTTGTCTTTTGTTGTTGACCCCATGGTGCGCTGAATCAACAAAATACAAGCTCGTGCTCTGAATCGACGAAGATTTCGTACGCTTTTCCCCGAAGAAACGGAAGAAAATGGCGAGTTACTCCTTCATTCGCTGGCTTTCCAAAGGAGAGCGAGATTTTGCGAGGTTTTGGAGTTTGAGGGAATGTGTTATAGAATATCTGGAAGTAAACGATGTACTGCCCAGTGAATGTTCGCTCCTCAGGAGTGAAAATTGGCTGAAGGGGTTTAGCTTTTCTTACCGATATAATGGAACGTTTAAACAATTTAAATTTTTTAAGATTACAGGGAAAAAATTGTATTTTTCCTACGCTAGTTGGTCATATATCTTCTTTCGTGAACAAACTTTGTGTCTGGATTTTGGAGGGAAAAAATCAACTCATTTCCCATTCATGCAGAAATTGTCTTCCAAAGTTATTAATGTTCCGAACTATGATAGATTTAAAAATTTAATATCCATTTTGCAGGATTCTTTCAGTGCCAGGTTTGAGAATTTTAAAGATGATAAAAAAATTGCTGAACTTTTCACTAATCCTTTTTTGATTTCTCTTCAAGATATTAATTGTTACCCACCTCAGGTACAAATTGAAATGATTGACCTACAGCACCATATTACTCTGAAAACCAATTTTAAGGAAATTATTTAAACCGCAAAAAGATCCGAATTACATCGAATTTTTGAAATTTACGCCACCAAGCAATTTTTCAAATGTACATGATTTAGTGGTCAGATATTGTTGTAGGTTTGTATCAACATATGTTTGTTCAGAAATGTTTTGTTATGAACGTAATTAAATCAAAACATCACTCAAAAGTAACTGATATGCAACTAAAACGCATAATTTTGTTAGCATCTTCACGAACTAATCCAGATGATTTAGTAAAAAAAACTATAGATTCAAAAACCACATTAAGAAAGAACTGACTGCTTAATAATCCTTTAAAATTGAATGTTTCAAGTTGCTTATTTTTATTTTGTACCTAAGCTAGCTGATTGATCCAGTAAAAAATTATCAACAATAAACTATATAAGTTTATATGTAAAATATATGTTTTATTTGTTATACCAATTTTTTTTTTTTACATTTCACTATATAGAACTTGCATTTAAAATATATTTTTGGTTTAAATATCCCATAATAAGCCTATAAGTAACATTTTATTCACTTTTGTATATTTTTTTTAGTTTGGTGGAGAAGTTGTAAGTGGCACGCGTAACTTTTTTTTAACAGATTGTGGCACGCTTCCCAAAAAGGTTGGCCACCACTGGTGTAGAAGAATCTAAGGAATTGTATCAAAAATATATTTAATGTCCGTGGTAATCGAGTGGCCATAGTTAAAAACTCGTGGCTTGCGTGTCATGAGATTAAATCTCAACACCAGTGAAGACCCGTCGAGTAGAGGAGCTAATGCATGTTAAATATGCTATGGTTAAAATCCCGTAAGAGAGAACGACGTTTTAGAGAGAACGACGTTTTTAAAAAAAATCAAATCATATCTTTAAAAGGCGATGAAAGAAATCACCGTGTCATTTTTTCGATATGTAAATCAGTTATAATAATAGTCTTCATTTATAGGAATCTTCGACAAATTCCTCGAAATATATTCAGTAATACTATTTCGATTGCACGTTCACATGTATCTGATCGGAAATATTGTACTCTCTTGAATCAATTGGATGGAATTATTTAATGAAAAAGTGGAATGAAAAGCCTCCAAAAGTTTAAACGCATGATTACAGTGAAGGAGATGTGATATTGCATTGTGGAAATTTGATAAAATGTCATTTACTTTTTTGAGCAATTTAATCTTACAGTTGCATTTTTCAAAACCCAGTCAAGATATGTGTGGTTCATTTTTTCCCAGAAAATGCGTTGTTAAAGATATCCCTTTTCAAACATTAAATTCACATCGAAGTGTTTGTAAATTCTCGTCATAGAATCCCATTTTTTGCTCTTTAACTGAAATAAGTACGAAAAATACCTCGTTTTGTTGTCTCTTAGACACTTAAATGAAATAAATCAAATAAATTACAAATCAGTGAGGGAAAAAAATATAGAAAACGCAAATTATAGAAAAATAAAAGCAATTATATAGAAAACAGGACAAGTATTATTTTTTTCATAAAAAAAAGCCTTAAATAAACTTTTTATGCATTATAATTATTTTAAGAAGTACTCTACACAATAAAAGGTTTTGTTTTGAAATGTTGTGACACACACACACACACACACATAAAAGTAATTCTAATTGGAATTTTATTTAATATTAGGAAACTTATAATTTTAATTCTTCTTCTAAGCAAGTATTGTTTAAAGTTTATCAAATACACTTTAAAGTTATATTTAAACATTTATTTAAAAATCAAATATAAGTACTTTTATGGTTTTCGAAAGTGACTAGAATGAAGATTTATTCTTTATTAACGAATGCTGTGGTTTTTCTGACCTTGTCATTTTCAGCTTCGATCAAATGACGAGAATGAACCTGTATTTCAGATTACAGCCTTCCTCAACTCATGAGAACTTCGAGTCTCAACAAATAGTACGATTATCAAATCCTCAGCTGTGGATCTTGAATGGAAAAAGGACTCGAATTCCCAACCCGTCAGAAAAAAAAATCCAGCATGAGTTCGGGCGCATGAATATTCGGCTGTCGCAACTCCATAGTTCTCAGCTTCGCCTTTTTCCTGCCTAAAAACCAATTTTGATTGCCCTGTTCTTGGAACGACGATGATTAGTTGCTTCCAAGTGTTTTGTACACTCAAGCCATTTTAATAACATGAAAGAATCTTTCTTTCCATCCATCCTTTCAACGAGTCTATTCATTCAATGTAAGTTCCATTTTAACCTGTTTAATCATTGTGATCTTTAGTTCGAGCATTTGACTTATATATACTTTCCGGAATATCAGGAGAATTTTTTAAAAGGTATACATTCGCGATCAAAGCAACTGAATGGCAATTCTGTATTTTCTTAGATTGAACAGTGTACCGTGTAATCTAAAAAAAATGATTGTTTCTTGGGAAAAAAATTGATTTATGATTAAATAACATTACGGTACTTGAAATTTACAAATCGAAATTTTTTAATTCTTCTTTATAAGTTTATATGCCGCGCTAAACTAAAATTTTTGATTTATGTACAAATTTTGCATGAATTAATAAGCCTTTTTCTTTGAAAATATGCCACCTTTCAAACAATATGTATTCATTCTATTTGTGGTCTTCGCACAGAAGCCGAGGGAAGCATTATTTTTGTCGAGTCATGCGTTCGAGTTCTGGTGCCACGGATGACCAGCTCTATAGAGGAGTTGATACAAGTAAAATCTATCGTGACTCAAAGTCATTAAAATGACGTTCTCGTCATTTTCCCGAGATTCAAAAAGAAGAGGACCATCGCTAATAGGTCTCGAGTCTTTAGTCAGTTTGCATTGTCAATGTTTAATGAAAGCTGTTTTTTTTTCATGAATGACTAAAAAACTTGTTGCCCAAAAGTTTTCATGCTCCTTTCAAAACGTAACCTTAATTCTGTTTTTAACGAACTTCTTTTTGAAAATTTTTACTAAACACGATTTAGAAAGAACGAACTATCTTTTTACGCGATTCATTTTGACTGGCTATGATTGGCGCAAATTCTAAGAAGAAGAAGTTCCGTTATACTTGTATTTTTATAGCTGCGGTATTGGAGATGAGGATTGCAATGTGAGAACTCTACGAATTTAATAGTTGCTGTCTGGAATTTTGTCTGCATTTTTAGTTGACTGTTCAAAGTAAAAAAGCGCCTTTTCAATATTTGTAAAGCTTTATAAAAACTAAAACAAAATTCATGTTCATTACTTTGACACAGGAAACATCCTCGGCACTTGTTTTGATGTGGCTCAAAGAAACTTATCAAATCAAGTTTTAGAGTGAGTGAGTAAGTGAATATTAAAATCGTCCTATTCAGCTACACGAGGACTTTCCAAAGGACCTCGTAATTTTGATTTATGGTCAAGTGATGAAGACGACGCCTGATCTAGTACCTCTCTCTCCTAACTTTCACATCACACCAAAGGAGAACGCTTGAGCCCCGATAGATTCAACGTGCATCAGCCTCTATACACGGCAGGTCTTCAGCTGTATGAGTCTTGAACTTATGACACGAGTTTGTGACCTTGACCATTAGGCTACCGCAGCCATCAAGTTTCAGAAACGAATTATTTAAGCATACTGCTCCTTTTCAACCCGAAAATGTGGAAGAGCCATCGATTAAATCTTTATTTTTATCTGATGTTTTGGTCACATGGTCAACACGTGATGGGACAGTTTCCAATCAACTAGAGACAGAAAGGCTAAAATTCCAAACATAACCATTAAGGTATATGAATGTATAATAAAACCAAGAGAGATATACGAAGAGGAGGTATTAAACTGGTGTTAGAACTTATACAGCTGATAAGCGAACGAGCAGCTTAGACAGACCTGACATCTCTAGCTATAAAATCTCGGAAAAGATAAAACCTGGAGGGCAACCATTAAGAAATGATGCTCAAAGCGCGTCGACAAAATGGACGGACTTGCTGAAAGATTACAGAAAGAATTTCATCCATGGAGACAACGAAGACGATAACCGAGACATTTCTAGTGATATCAATAATATTGCAGTTTTTCGCAAACGTGTGCGGTTTTTTTGTAAGTGACAACGAATAAAATCTTCAAGTAACTCATTTTTTCAGATGTTTGTTTCTATGAATAAGTTTATTTTCTTTTTGTTCTCCCCCTTTTCCAATTGTGATGGACATCTCCTCACATTCATCAGCGTTTGGATGTTAGAAGGAAAATCAGCCATAATCAAAACAAATATAGTTTTATTCTTCTATCAATCAATTTAAATGCCCCAAGGTAGGAAATGCACTTACATTAAAGTATTGGAGTAAAAGCGAGGTAGACGAGATATTTAATACTTAATTAAGATTTGAATCACTTACTTTTGGAACGTTTTGGTAATATACGTTCTAAATAATAGTAATCAGCTATTCTACTTCTAGTCGATATGATTCTAATTCAAATATCTTATTGACTAAATTGTCAGTTATCAATCTTAAATCGAGAAATAATTAATCGACGAGAGTCACTCTCGATTGTCAATCATACTGACATCTATGCTTTAACTCCTAACATTTCCCTCTCTCTCAAACCTAAAAGTTCATGCTTAAATATACGACATAATTTACATAAATCGCATCTTCTTCTTCGTGAGAAAATTTTCAATTGAACACTATTTAAAGATAAATTTGCCTAAGAGAATTAGTAGGAGGCTTACGGATAAATCAGTTACACAATGATTTGCCTTGTATGATACACGCACTATCTTTCTTAAATAAAATATTCTAAATTTTTTTGAGCGTTATATTTATTTATTTCTTTGAACTGGAACCAAATTTAAATATTTTCTAAAAACAGAATTATATGTTTTTGTGCAATTATAAATTAATACTTTATGCATTTTTTAAAGATTTTCTTTTTCATTCTTTTCTCAATTTTCAGAATAAAAATGCCATTGTTTACCGATTTGAGGAGAAAACTGGGGAAAGTGTCATTGCAAAAAATTAGTTTTATCTTTTGAGAGTGTAAACCAATTTAAATATCTAGGAACAATGATGTGCCGTCGGGTCTGGGTTCGAATCTCGAGGAAGGCATGGATATTTGTAATGTATAGTGCCTTCACGGGATGGGGTACTCTAAATAGCCATCGAGCCGCAAATCCTCTCGTGACGTTGGTGGAAGGGGAAGGGAGGTGGGAGGCACCTGGCCGACTTAGGGTGTTCTCCCTCAAAATTGGGGAGGAAACGAGCCAAATAGTACTGTCACCTACATGGTGCTCAAAGCTTCGGCTAACGACAGACGGACAATATCGTACTGCCTTTGTCATGATGAATTTCGTGGGTTTGGATCTGACTGTGTCAGACAGGTGGTATTAGCAACAACAACAGTAGCTTATAATTCAGCAGTAATGATATAAAATTTGAAAAAAATGGGCCATATGTGGCTAACGGATGTTTCTATGACTTTAGAAATCAACTAAATCAAAATTAATCAGTTTAAAAAACAAAATATAAACCTTTATAAAACTTTGATAAGGTCGGTTACGATTCATGGAAGTGAACGTTGGACCTTCATCAAAGCAGAAATGGACATGATATTGATCTTCAAAAGGAAAATTCCGAGGAAGACCTTTGAACCAGTTAAGGGGATCCAACATGTCCACAGGAGCTCATGTTAACTTGCGTGAGATTATGTACCTTGTTCTCAGAAACTACTTACTTCTCATGAATAAAAATTTTACAGTAGGTTATGTGTAGTATCAAAAACACTTTTTTGCAGGGTTTTCTCTTTTTATTAAAAATTAAATTAATTGTAATTTTTTAAAAAAATATCCAATTTTCCCCACTAAAATTTAGTTTTAAAAAGTCATATCTAAAGAAGATTGACAGACATATCTAATTCCCTCCATCATAATGTGTAAACATGTTAAAAGTCTACACACTGAAAATTTGAGTATTATATCATAAGTAGTTTTTGAGAAAAGGTACATAAAGTGAAAAAAAATATTTCATGTTGAAAAACAGGCTTTAAAGTAAAAAAATTTTAACTTTTTGAGCATTTACTTTTGTAGTACTTTCCAGTAGCATATAAAACATTTTTTTACCCTCTGCTTCTACAAAAGGTTGTTTTAATTTTCTTTTTTCATTATTTTTAACAATTTTGCCTGTTTTAGGGATCTCAAGATGCTTGCGTTGGGCTACACGAATCCTACTTTATCTAGTTTTTGAAGCATGGCATACTTTTTTAACTTGATTCAATATTACAATGTCTTAAGATCATTAGCTTTGCTTCATGACTCATATTGAAAGGTGTAATATCCATTTTTACCCCTAATTTTAGAGTTTTTAACTCCACAAATGTAGATCTTGG
Organism: Trichonephila clavata; assembly: GCA_019973975.1. Classification (NCBI taxonomy): domain Eukaryota; kingdom Metazoa; phylum Arthropoda; class Arachnida; order Araneae; family Nephilidae; genus Trichonephila; species Trichonephila clavata. The sequence goes on along the minus strand of BMAO01028240.1, from coordinate 58,836 downwards.
AATCTCTGACCATATGGTGTTATTAACTGACTCCTTTGGGGGTTCTGAGTCTTTCCCTGTAAACATTTTCTTAATAACATACTATAACCTAGATCCTTAAAAATTGGCTTCAATAATTCATTATGGTGTATGTTTTTATGATTATAGTACCTTTCGTTACATTCAGCATCTGTCTTTAGAAACTTGCACCAGGCATTTATAATCGCAGAACACAGTCCATGTTGAGGGCTCTTGTTTGAAGACAGGAGATGAAAATAAACAGCCAAAACAGCAGTTTTCATGCTGTGTAGTTCATTGGTAACATTTCAAATAGCCATATAATATTTTTGAATTTTTTTAATATTATTATGTCGATGAGTGGGTTACGACCTCTTAAGCTTTTTACATCACTTAACTTTTTTTCTCTGTTTCGCTTTTAAGATCCAAAAGACATGTACCAATACACTTTTCGATAAGCAGATTACTCTAATTTTTCCTTTTGAGCATCATATGGATTCATGCTCATCAGAAACTAATAAAAGGGGAACACACAGGTGCTTCTAGCGGAGCTCATTTGATACGCGTCAAGGAGTAGCTTCATTAAAAAAGTTAAGAAAAAATACTTACAATAATCGTATTTCTTCATATCATATATTATTTTAAACAAAAATATTTAAACTTTTAAAAAATATAAAAAATTGAAAATCGATAATTTTTTGAAAATTTATGTAAGTAAGACTGACACTATATATGCACTAACATATCATTTCTAGAAAGAATTGGACAATTCATGCAAAAATTCTAGTTTGTGAATTGTTTATTGGGGGGGGGGAGATCAAATGGATTTAGTCAAGTTTTAAAAGTTGTGCGTGCTTTTTATGATATTATTATGAATGAAATTAAACTTCAAAAAGGAATTCTCCCAAAGCACAAATACTAAATCTCATTTTGATAACTCAGATAATTAAAAATCTAATTCGCAAAGAATAGAAAAACTCTCCCATTTTTATATATTTGTTTTTGGTGATATATATATATATATATCCCATGTGTGCGAGATTCAACACTTTTATTATTAAAACATTTTAAGATATTTATTTAAACAAATGCACATATACAGTTCTTAGATTTGGATGTATTTTACCTATAAATTGTTAGTTCATTTTGCTTTTATTCGTGTACAATATTTCACATGCGAAGGCTTTTATATATAATCATGGAAATAAAAATTAAAGGCATAAACATCTTTTGTACATGTTGTACATTAGGTCTGGTCAGAGAATTAGCTCTGAAGTGTGTGTATTTATTTTTTAAAATAATTATTAAGATAAAGTTTTATGAAATATTGACCTTTCATTCGTTTTTTCTATATATTTATTATGGCAGTATACTATTTAATTGTTCTATATTTGCGCAATTTTTTATGGTAAGTAGTTTTAAATAAGCTAATTACCATTTCATAAAAGTTTCAGACTATTCGATGAATATTATATCATGCTATTCATGGAATGAAAACTTCAAACTCATATTTCTCCATGTTGAATTTTTGTACATATACTGTTATTCAAAACCCTAAGGCTTTTTTGATAATTGAAGTATGGGTTTGAAATTTTTTATACACTCTTCTGAAATGTATGTTTTGTAAAGCTGTGGATGGAATTGGCTCTGACATGTTTAGTACCTTTTCTAAAAAATTTCAAAATCAAATTTAATATTTCTTTGGGGATTTTTGGAAGTTTTATGAAAAATTAATAAAAAATTGAAGTGTAACTGCAGAAAAACACCCATGCACAGTTTTATGTAGTATGTAGTGTATAAGGTACTTGGAAAAAATTTTGAAAGAAAAGAGACATTTAAAAAAGCCTTTGGGATTTAAAAAATACTTAAAAAAGCTCAAAAAATTTAAATTGTACAAACATTTTGCAATAAATTAAAAAAATTTTTAAGGAATTATTGTTAAATATTAACCTTTATAAAATACAATTAAAACCAAATATCAAATATTTAAAATAAAAAAAATTGTGAAGATGGTACCATATCGCCTTAATTTGGTATCAAGTTATATGTCTATGTTTTACCAACTGAGAGGTGAATATTTTGAAATCAATTGCTTCAAAATGTGTCCAGGTAAAAGTTTGAAATAAATGTTTATTCATTTTTCATTTCCATAGCATACATCTTTCCGGAAAAAAATAAAGAAAGGTGAACTTCTTGCACTTTTTAAAAAAAATATTAATCATCCAGAAACGAAATAAAGTGATACTATTCGAACTAATTGCCATTAATTATCATATAAAAATGATTTATCACGTCATATTTCTAAAAAAATATATCCTAAGTAGTTACATTTCTCTGTATCTTTTTTAATCCACTCTCTGGAATTTTAATCAATTTTTTCTATTTCAGGAAATGGCAAAATGATCAAATGAATCTTCTTAATGGTTGTCGCTATCTTTTAAGAACAGTTAAATAGGTGATTAATGAAACTGTTTGTGAAAAGAATAAATGTGCAGAGATAATGCATATCTTATAATTATATATCTTTCATTTTCATACGCATAGACATTTTACTGGGAGTAAGAAATAGGTTTTAAAGAATGATTATTGAATTGTGTTGTTATTAAAAGTGTCAATCGTTGAAAAAAGTGAGATTTCGAATTGCGTTTGGAATATTTGGTTACTCTGATTTGGGTACAGAAATCTTTGTAAAGCTTAGAAAACGATCGATAATGTCATTGCATTTTTCTTAACGTGTGATTCCGGAATTGGCAACGTTCGGAGATTGAATTTGATAAGCAAGAAACGAAATAGAAAGCTTTATTTGCATTTCACTATAAAATAATACGATAGCTACTGGCAATAGACCTCGTAATTTTGTACCTCGGTGAAGTGACGAGGACGACATTTGAGCTGCCCTCTCTTTCCTGACCTCTACACCATACCTAAGGGAGGACATTAAGTTCGAAAGATTTAACGTGCATCACTCTGTTTAACACGACGGATGTTAATAGGAACCCGGTCTAGAACGCGTGACACGCCGGCAGCGAGTTAGTGACTGTTACCACTAGGCTACCGAGGTCACAAGTGAAAATACGAGAAATCTTCTGCATTATCACGTGTTGGCAACTCTAAAAGTACAGATGATGTAGAATTAATTTTGAAAAACATCGTTCTCTTTAAATGCATGAATCTATTATATTCAACCGTGGATGGCAACACAAAACAGAATGAAAAATGTCAAACTATTCTGCATTTATCAAATTCAGTCGGTGTTATCATTGCACTGAACTGAACTGAAAAAGTCACATGGTCAACATGTAGACAATTGGAGTAGATAGGGTGCGACAGTGTCTTTTCATTTGTGTGAATTTCTAAAATAAAACATGTTTTTCTCAAGAAAATCGTTTTTAATTAACCACCTTTATAGAATCTGTGAAACATAACTTTTGTTGAATCATCAAATCATAGTAATCTCACTTTATGAAGAATAATGCTTCATGGAAAAAAAGTATGATTAAATGCAAATTTTATTTCGATGCCATAATCACATGAGTTCCATGTTATATTTCTTTCAATCTAAATGGTTATGCTACATATTGTCCTGCAAAAGCATTTAATTTTAACCTGTGAAAAGGTTTCGATTTTCATTAAAAGTGAAGGATTTTAATATCTATGTGTAATAAATTATATTTTCAATCAAACTTCAGACTCTGTATAAATAAGCTATATATTTATTGAACTCATGAAACTACAGTATTGATAAGAAATAGAGTGTTTTATTTTATAGAGAGAAATTACCGTACATTCTTATGTATAGGATTAACTTTTTAGAGACAACGCCACTTGTTGCAGTGGTAGATGAACGCCGAGACCGACGGTATTCCAGTTGAGCCACATGTTCAATCTCTGATTTTTTTCAAAGGCTCATCGTGTAGCAAGGCTGATACACAGGAATCTAAGTCATCACGTCACGGTGGTGTGAAATCTAGAAGAGAGGGATGCAGGGTAATAATATCAGTCTCATCCTCTGACCGCGGCACAAAATTGTAAGACACAGCGCTAATAGCCCTCATGGTGTTTCTTAATGGAACCATTTCATAAATTATAATTCATTTGAAAATTGAACGATCTCTTTTATTATGCGAATAAAAATTCTTGTACGTTTCGATTTTTACAATTAAAGTATTGTATTTTTTTTAACAAAAATCAATTGATAGTTTTGTAATCATGACGAACTGATTATTTTATTAATATCGCATTTATGCAAGGGCCATCGTGGTTGATCCTCGAAATTTTAAACCTCAGGTAAGTGACTGAAGTGACTCTGGAGTTGACAATTCTCGGTTCAAATTTCCATTGCAGGCCAACGTGAGAACATTAAATCTCGACAGGTTTAGCATGCATGAAATTCTCCGCATAGTATGTTTTAAGGTCGAACCAGCGATTCATATGATACAACACAGACCATGACCACTTCGCTACTGCGGCCTCGGTTTATCAGTGGGACATTTCATCTTTGTGTTCTGAGTTAATATACTCGAATGATTGAGTTTGCTTCGTGCATCTTTTTCTAATCCAGTTTATCGTGAGTGAATCGATAGATGGACTCCAAAACCACACATCCCTAGATAAACAGAGGCCGACTCCGTTATTTATGAGAACGATCAATGCTAAGCGATCCTGGCACGATTACGGCTACAGGATACCATCCAATCAGATATACGATTAGGGATGTGATAGCAGAAGAGCTCAGAACCTTAATTTATAGGGAAATGAACATTTAAAGGATTTTACAAGGCAAGAGATATAAGATTCAAATACTAATGGTTATATATAGGTTTATAACAGTTATTTAAACAAGAATTCGAGAGAAATTTTTTTTAAATGAACTTTTGTACGTCTTAACAAATAAAAAGATATTATTTATACAAGAATAAAATCAATAAAATAAGATATTTACATGTTGGTGGGATTAAGAAGGTAAAATTGGAATACGGAATTGACATGAACTAATAAATGTTAACTTATATATGCAAATATTAATGTTAATCATGTTAACTTTCAGAAATTTATCATTTGATGCATTTCCTTTCGAATATACACTCATGGACAAAATAATTAACATGGCATGAAGGTGCATGTTGGAGAGATAAGCAAAATATTAGAAATGCAGCGTGATTACGCATTACGTATAGCCAGTAGAAGGCGTTTAACGTCGTTCCCCGTGGACTATAAAACAGGTACAGCGGTAGAGGCATGCCAACGTTACAAAGGTAGAGCGGAGGCAGGCATGCCATTACGCCGTTATTGTAGACAATATGAGCAGCTGTCGCAGTTTGAGACGGGGAAAATCTTCGGCATGATGGAAGCTGGGTGGTCAGCTAGGCGGGTAGCTCGTCAATTAGGCCGCTCTGATTGTGCTGTGAGGAGGTGTTGGGATCAGTGGATCTCAGGGATGTCATTTACACGAAAACCAGGCCCAGGGCGCCCTCGACAGACCAGTCGCCGAGAGCAGAGACTCGCGCAGCCAACTGCTTCATCGGCCGCCATTCAGCCACAGGTAGCACCTTCACTAGGGGGCCCTGTATCTTCTCGAACCATACGAAGGCGCCTGGCTGAAGGGCATTTTGTATCGCGGTGCCCATTACGAGCGCTGCCCTTGACGCCCACCCATCGACGCCTCCGTTTGGAGTGGTGCCGTGCACGAGCAAACTGGACTGCAGCAGAATGGAACCAGGTCGTCTTTAGCGACGAATCCAAATTCAATCTCAACAGCGATGAAAATCGTGTTGGTGTGTGGATACCCTGTGGTGAACTCCTCACACAATCCTGCCTTTATTTTACAGAGACACAGATATGGGGTGCCATTGCTTACAATACACGGTCACTTCTAGTATTGATCCGTGGCACCATGACAGCGCAGCGGTATGTCCATGGCGTCCTGAACCACATGTGTTGCAACACATGCAACGGCTCCCAGGAGCCATTTTTCAACAAGACAATGCTCGGCCTCACACGGCAAGGCTGTTACAAGACTGACTCCGCACTGTTACTAACCTTCCTTGGTCTACCCGATTCCCAGATTTGTCTCCAATCGAGTATATCCGGGATCATTTGGGACAGCGAGTTGGACATCCCACTGGTTTGAACGAACTAGAGGCAAGGTTACAGTAAATATTGAACCAAATGTCTCAAGACATCATACAGAACTTGTATGCCTCAATGCCCAATCGTATCGCATCGTGCATTCACGCTAGAGGAGGTTCAATAGGGTATTAAATCTTCCGTTCTTTTGCGTTTTTCTCTGAAATAAATGATCCTTTTTCTTTGATTTTCTAATCTTTTACTTATATGAAAGTAGTTATTACGTAAGTAACATTTCGTTTCATTTTGACGACTCCTTCTGGGTGCGCTAATATTTTTTCCATGAGTGTATATAAGAATAGGAGTTTGAAGCAGATAAATGCATTTATTCAAATGTTTCATGTAAATTTCGTTTAAAAGTGATTGTAGTTATTAAAACTTTTGGTTGATATGAATTTTCTTATTTTGGAACCGTCTCGAAATACTGTTGTGACATTTATTTGTGGTTAATAACATTTGAATTGGGAGATGTTTTGGAGAGAAAGGTCTTCTGTAAAGTTGTTGCTTATGCCACCTGATCGACAGTAACGTCAGATCATGGTTCACAACATTCACCACGGCTAAGGGCTAAATTTTTACGCCTTTTTTTAGCCTTAGCTTTGAGCACCTTGCAGGTGACAGTACGATTTTGCTAGCTTCCGACCCAATTTGGAGGGCGAACTCCCTGGTGGTCAGATGCCTCTCACCTCTCTTCCCCTTCCACCAACCTCACGAGAAGACTTGCGGCTCGTCGGATATTCAAAGTACCCCCGTGCCGTGAAGGCACCATAAATTGAAAACGTAAAGATACGCATTAAGGCTTATCTTCTGGGTTGTCTTATTTTTTCATGTGTAATAATTCACGTTTTTTTAAATACAACCAAGTCATGTCCTTTTCTAAGACACCGTTATAAACTCTTCATTATTCACATTACTGCAGGAACTCATCCATCTCCGTATTGTTGTAAAAAAATTCAAATTTCTTCTGCTAATAAGTCACTGCAGAGGTGGTTAAAACTTGAATTACCGATTCTGCGTGATCAACCAATCCTTTTGCTCAATTTACGGCAGTTATTTTATAGACCATGCTTTCCAAATCAAAAAATGATGATTAGCAAAGACACACGTTGCGCTGTAAATAGTAATCCATCCATTAATTGGCAGAGTCGATCGTACTTTGACCGTCATTTTCGGACCGTTCCACTTCTCCAGTTTGCGGATAGCTGTACGTCTCCTACTACTGGGTGGCTCCTTAAATATTTTCGACGAAATCTTTTCCTCCACCCAACGGAAGAATTATTTCTATTGGTTCTTGTATTATGTGAGTATTAATGTGTGCAGGGTAATTACAAGGAATGTTCCACTTTCGAAACATGCTGCAAAAAAGAACCATCGATCAGAAGGACTTGAAATTTGAACTGAATGCACTTGAAAGGGAGAGAAGGAGCACGACAAAATAAAACTGGTTCCGACGTATATCAATAGATAGCTCTGTATGCGACTTAACGAAAGTGGATTCAACTACACGTGGCATTTTATATTGAATTGCGACAGCTTTGGCCTGAGGTCGTGCACAACCAACCACGCAGCCACAATTCAGTCATCTGTACTGTTCGATGTACATGATTGTGTTTCGGTTTTTGACGGAAAAATGACTTTTAAGTCATTTAAAAGTTGTTGCACAGTTAGTAAATATCCCATCCACCGGGATAAGGTCTTACTACATTGGATGGGAGTGAGTGGATTAGAGTTAAGTCGCACAACAAATCTACTCGAGAGCTACTGGTGATGGACCTCGTCATTTTGAATCATGGTTAAGTGACGAGGCTGACACCTGAGTTGGCACCCCTCTCTTCGCTTCCACATCACACCAAAGGGAGGACATTTCAGCTTTGACAGATACAACGTACAGCGACTCTCACTACTCGGTAGGTCATTATTTCTGATGGGAAGAAATCATTTTCTTACCGTCCTTAAGCTAAAAACAGGATAAAAAATTATGAAAAAAATTTATATTTTTTCCTCTGTCATGCCATTTCTCACTTTTTCAAGAATATTCGCAAATTTGACAAATTTGAAATCATTATTTGTTCAAATTTAAAATCATTCTGAGCAATAATTCTTTTTTATAGCATTATGAAGATGGAACTTTTCTTATAATCACCCAGAACTTTCCTTTGAAGTTTATTGTCCAATCAAATGCTACGGACTCGACTGAAGTTCACAATTGAGGGTTCAACGCACTTGCGTCGCTTCTACGTGCAACGTTAAAACAAATTCAAACCAAATTAAGTTTTAATCGCACATTGACATTTATTATGGTTAGACGGTGTTTATTATATGACGTATTGAATTCCGAAGATTCTAATTCATCCTAGTCCAGTTCAATCGACGTCAAATGTGTGGCCGTGGTAACCTTAGTGGTCAAGGTAACGGACTCATGGCCAGCGTTCATAAAATCAAGCCTATACCACTGAAGACCATGTAGGGGAGCAATGCACATTAAATCTGTCAAGGCCTCAAACGCCCTTTTATGGGTGTGGTGTGGTAGTTAGGAAAGGGGGTCCTGCTCAGGTGTCGTCCTCTTCCCTTGACTGTGGTTCAAAATTACGAGGCCCATTGTCAAAAGCCCTAGGTTAGCTGAACAGGACGGCGTTAACATTCGGTCACCGACGTCAAATATGCTGTATCTAAACTGCGGCAGATCAAACGACAGTGTTTAGCTAACAATTGTAACTAGCGCTTACTTTGCAAGTAGGCCTTCTATTGCGAGCGCCCTGAAAAGTCATGGCGGAAGGGTAGTCTTCGATTCAAATTATTTTCGGAGAAATGTTGCAATAAATGTTTTATCTGAATTAGCACTTTTTTTTTAAAAAACATCTTACCCGGTGATAATTAAGTGTTATACTTCTTTGAGTGACTATATTTACAAATATAAGGGAATGAATTTATATTCATTTAGAATAAAGCAGAAGTCTTCATCCTGGGTTCCCTACATTTTGGACAGGGGTTCCTACTTGCTTAATCAAAGTGCCAAACTTTTACCAAAATTTGAATCTTTGTAAAAGGTTGAATTCTTTAAGGCAGTTTGCTTGTAAAAATAAATATAAATACAAATTTTATGGATGAAATAAAATGGTAAACTTTGTAAAAAACAACTGCTTCTCAAGCATGAATGGAAAAATGAAATGTCTCTTAATTGAAGAAGGGACAGCTTATCAACACATTAGTAGAAAAATTTAAGCAGAAATAGCTCCTAAATTTTAAGTTGAAAGTGTGCAGAATACGCTCACACACACACATGCTTTTTCTTACACGCTTAGAAATATTTTAATAAAATCTAATTATATAAGAAATTTTAATAAAAAGTACTGCATTTTTCAAATTGTCCTTACATATAACATATAGATCTATTTTAAGTATTGTTTGAAGATACTGTCTTCAAAGGCCCACGCACGCGCTGAGTGTGGAATTTGGTTTTCCGGAAACATTTAAATAATTTCGATGGTTCAGTGAGTCGACAAAATTTGAAGAGCGCGGAAACCCAGCATTCAGGTGTGTGAAGACGAAAGCACATGATTCTTAAAATCTCTGCTTTTTTTACACATTTAATTATTAATTATAACTTCTCTGAAGTAATTTTATATTTATTTAAGCATTTCTAATACAAATTTTGTACTTGTAAGTTTGATCTTTATTGCTTTGGATACATGGTAAAGAGCAAAGCTTTACTCTGTTTCGGGTAAGATTTTATCACCGAAGTCGGTCTTGGAATTAAAATTAATAAATAAATGAGGAACTAATGCTCCACACAATTTTTACACTATCTTGAAACAAACGCGGGAGAAATAAAAGAAGTATGCTTTGCTTAGAATAACCAAAAACAAACGAGATTTGGAATATTATTATTTAAATACAGTCTCCGCTCTCTCAACCTCCACAGTGCTGCATTTATAAATGCTCGTGGAGACGCCCATTAAGTATTTAAAACCAGGGAGGATTGTTTCAAATCGCAATTTCTCTTTCTCCCTCCGTTTTTATGAATATGAAATATTAAAAAAGGCTGCGAGAAAAAGGTTTCTAATTTTCCTTTCAGTTCATTGTTAAAAATGCAGATGCATTTCGTTATTCAAGAAAATAGAGGCACTTGTGTATTTTCTTCTTTACTCCCTTGCTCCAAGGAGGTGTCGAAACATTTCTGTTGTGTCAAAAAGCTGCGAGTTATGGAGCAATTCACAATGGTTGTTTAGCAGATCATGAATAAAATATATAGTTGCCACTTTGGTAAAGGAGAGAACACGTTTTTCTAATTTCTAGAGAAGTTAATGTGTTATAATTGCCTTATCATTTATTTTTTTCCTCAATTTTTAAATGTTTCTATGAGCATATGTACGGACACAAAGATTGATGTTAAATATGTGTCATTAAAAGTATCGTTATCGTACTACAGACCTGCTTTTTCTTTCTATTTCAAAATGAGCTATTTATGGTTTTTAATGGATTTGTATGAATACCTCAATGTGTGATTTTTACCTGCTATGATAATGCCTTGAAAAATTAATTTGGTGCTCACGTATTATAACTTCGATCAATTTTTTCGAATCAAAAATCGTCACCAAATAAAAAGACTTCGTTAAAAACTACTATAGCACGCGTGAATTTTATTGCTGCATACCAAGCATTGGACGACAGCTTTTCATTTGAAGAATGGGTCGACGGTATAATATGCAAGTACCATTAAGGTAAATTTTTCTGTCAATTTTATAATAGAAGAATCGGCTATCACGGACAAGTTGATGAAGAGTTTTCATCCTTTTATTGATGAAGATTATCTGGAAATGGAATATCTACATATCTGAAAAATAAGTTACGTAGGGATTTCTGTAAGGAAAAATTTCCATGCATCCCATATGCCCGCAGTAGCCTAGAGGTCAAGGTAACGGACATGCGACTGTGGCATGTGGCATGAATTCGAATTTATTATTCTGAAGAGAGACGTCAAGTAAAGGGGATAATTTTTTAACTACTCCCAAAGGGAATGAGGTTGCGCAGAGTTTGAGCACTATTTTTGAGGCACCCTGCATTGCTTTATTGATTAAAATAAGGTCATTCCTAAACATTATATTAAATTTTGCTCGATCTTAGGGTCACTACTGCTTTTACCACTTTATGAATAAGTCAAATGATTGAGACTTGTAATTCTTTGTCTTACCAATTATTTGAAAATTTGAAAAAATATAAGGAACGAACAGCCATTTGATTTTTTTGCTCGTCCGATTTTGTTTGTATTATGGACTGATTTCCTTTTAAAGCATGGATTGTTTCATGTCCATTATTAAGATGCATGTTTTAATGAATAATCCTTTAGACACACAGATGGAATTTAATTGTGTCTGTTACTTTTATTTCTGCTTGGAAGGAAATGATTGGATACTGAGTATGACGCTGCTTTTTGGTCCGAACTACATATTTACTGTAAGCTACGTGACCAGAAGTTTAACATGGTCCGGTTATTGAATTCTCGCTTTCTAACACCTCCATATTATTTACGTGATCATTTTAAAACATTGGCTCTTTCTCACGTCTTTCCTAAGACGGAATAGACGTTAGTAGTAAAGAAAATCACACACTGGAATGCCAAAATCTTTGTTTGAAATGGCAGATGTTGAAAATGAAAATACATACTTTTTTTCCGAATTTTTTCCTCTTCGATTACTTTTTTTATTTTGTTCTAGGAATGGTTTTTGTTTTAGCGCATGTCACTTTTAAGCATAACATCTGAAATACAGACGTGTCCGTGGTAGCCTAGTGGTCAAGGTAACGGACTCGTGGCGGGCTTGCCATGAGTTCGAGCCAAGCACCGCTGAAGAACCACCGTGTAGGGGTGCGATACACGTTAAATATGACGACAGCTCAACGTCCTTCCGTTAATGTGGTAGTTTGGAGGAGGGGGTACTGGCTCATGTGTCGTCCTCGTCACTTAACCATGGTTTAAAATTACGAGGTCCGTCGCCAAATGCCCTTGTGTAGCTGAACAGTGCGACGACAATATTCACTCTCACTCACTGAAATTAAGACCTCCTTTTTCGTTACAGTATGTATTCATAGGAAAATCGTCTCAAAAACTAAATAGTGAAAGTACTGAAGTGTTCTGTGTAAACATAAATGTGTGAAGGTTTAACATAATATAATTTTAGTCATTTTATACATAAAATTCCCATGATAGTCTAAGTAAACTTATAAGTAACACTTAGTAAAAATGCTTTAAGGGTTCGAAAAGTGTTTAAAAACATGGATCCTGTATCGAAAAATATCATTCTCTTACTCTTATTCCAATAATATATCACACTCATCTCCTCAGACGGACATACACTTGTGCCAACGATTCTATAAATGTCACAGCGAGGGAATGCCTCTTTTCAATGTGATCCGTTGCATTGTGCATGGAGCCTTTTCTGGACTGAAATTTGATCCTTATTCTTATTAATTTTATTCCTACTGGTTTACAGGTTTGAAGAAAAAAAATCAACCACCTTCAAGCAAAGTTTGATGCTGTAGCGTTGTTAATTATTTTCATTTGTCATTTGTCACAATCGAAATTTTCTGGGTGCTAAAATTTTTTCACTAATCAACGGTATGTTGTCATCTGACAGTTTATGCAAGTAAGCAAACTTAACGCATTTGCGTTATTAATATGCACAAGGAACACAAAAACGGTCGGTTGTTTTTTTCACCAATTTTAAAACTGGAATTACATTGAACTGTAAACCGGAGTAAGAATTATTATTCATTTAGAAATTATTAAGCCGCCTGAATTTTATTTTTCTAGTATTTTTGACGACGGAAAATCTTAATAATTCACCAAATGGTTCATTGTTTGACCATTTACGACACACTTAATAGCAGACCGAGGATTATTAGTCTCCAACATTATAATTGTAAACTACGCTCTTGTTGCAGAAATTCACACATACGTATCCTTTAGCGAATCTAAGTGGCTACATTGTGACATTTGATATAGCTTTTGAAGAAATCGCTATAGCATGTGGGCCTACGATATTCGTATGCAGAAAATTTATTGACTCCAGCCAGTATTAAAACTGCGACCGTGGGCTTATGAAGCTGGCACGCTAAGTCACCAAGCCGAAGCGTGTTTTTTTAAAAAAATTTTAAAAAACACGCTTTTATGGTAAATCGAACCAAAAATTAAAAAATATATATTCTTAATATAAGAATGAAATGATTAACGAGAAAATTAATGTCATTGGGGTAAAATTGTGGGCTGCTTGCTCTCTATCAGTTGTTATAATTTCTTACTAGTTCTATTCTAAAATGCTGAGTTAGTATAAAAATGTAGTACAAAGAACCCTACGCTTTTACCATAATAACACTAAATTACACATTAATCATTTTATTCTTATATTAAGAATGATTTTTTTAAAACTTTTTAGTTCGATTAATCATAAAAGCGTGTTTTTTAGTTTCTTTAAACTATAATTTATTTTTCATTTTTTAGTTCGATCTACAATAAAAGCATGTATTTTTAGTTTCTTAAACTATCATTTATTATTTATCATTAAACTGTCATTATTTTATGAATTAATCTTAAATGCATCATTTTTTAGAATCTGGAATACCCACTGATAGGAAGCTTCCTATCAGTGCGTTGATACCACCTGGTTTGCAAAATGCAGGATCAACCAACTGAAAGAAATCTAGAACAGATAAGTTTCAAATACTTCATACGAAAGATGGTGTTAAATCAATGATATTTTTCAAAGAAGAGCTCAATTCTTTCTGAAACTTACATTAATCTGGTGACCTCTGAATCAGTTCTCAGCAGTTTTGGCGAAATGAAGCAATGAATGATGTTTCATTCCCACGTCCGACAAGAGAATTTAGAAAAACAGACTTCATGCCTGAGTTAGTTCGAACATAATTTTTTTTCACATGCTCGAGTCTCCCCTCCCCCTATTCAGAATAACAGGGCAATTGTTTATTTCATGATAAAAAAAATTGCTGATGTACCATCCCTTTTTCTCATAAAGAACACTTTTAAGGTTGTAACAAAGTCACAATATCTGGAAATGGTATAATGAATTTGTCGTCAAATCTGGAAATCGTTATTCCTGATGATTCTGATCAGGACAATGGAACAATATTATGAAATTATTGTATTGTCATCGGTCCTTGACAAGTGTGCAAAATTTCGAATTAATCTGACCTTTTAAAGTGGGTGAAAATCGAGATCAAAGATTACGTTATATACAAGTGAAGTTTATAAAACCGAGTAAAAAATAGTACAATATATATGAAACTTCTATTATATCTTGATTTAATTCAGAGCCAGTGTTCTCTGTGAGACCTAAATAAAGAGGCAGAAATATAATACTCCCCGAGCTCAAGCCTCCCCTCCCCTCTCCAAACTTTTACAACACGCCTTCGAACTTACGAAATAAGAAGGAAAGTAAAAAACAATTTCATCTCGTTTCTTTTTAAAAGCAAAAACAAATTTAGTTGTTTTGCGCGTAATCAAAGAAAGTTCATAAGAATAAATCAATTAGAAAAAAATGTTCTCAGAATCGTAAATTACACACACGCTTACATTTCTTCAAATTTAATAAACACAGAATATCGCTTAATTTTTTAAATAAAACGAACTCTTTGCTTTAAACGTAACATAATATTTATGTATTATAAAAATAAGCAATGTTTTCAAGAAACACACAGAATTCCATAACAACTCCGATTTTTTTTTTTTTTTTTAATATTTCCTTGGGTTCAATAAATATGAAGTTTTCTCACGTTTATATTTCAATGTAGGTGGAGCCAAAATATTTTCTTTTGACAGTATATTTCTGAAAAGAATGGGAAATACACCATTTTATATGTACTCGCCAGAAAAATATGTTTTGAAAACGAATGACGCACAATTCCAATTTCAAATCCCCTATTTTTACACAAAGAAAGCGTTAGGGGATCGGAAAGCTTGTAGAAAACCTTGTTTACTATTTGCTGAACTAGAAAAAAAACCTTGTTTTTAAACTGGGGGAAAAGGAGAGACGATTCTTATGTTTTCACGTTGAAGTTTTGGACTATGACTCCCCAAACAAATTACGTCTTATGTAACATTTGCCACAATCAGATTTATCTTCTTACTAACCTTTCAATAGATGACAAATTAAAATTTGAAATTACGAGACTCAGTGAGTAGTAAAACAACATTGTAAATGCATTGTTTTCTGTGGGAGATTTTTGTTGTTATTTTTTACATTTGACTTGGAAATGAAAAATAATTTTATAAAAAATGTTAGAAAAGGCAATAGAATCGATGTTCTGTTTTAAAAATTTAAAGTCTCAAAACATGAAATAAAACTATTTTATTTTACACGAAGAAATGGCTCCGTAGAAATGTATACAGAAACATAAAAGCCTTATTATATTCTCCTATATAGCACAACATACTGTCTTTTCGTTAGCTTGGGCTGATATTAACCATCATCGTGTTTGAGAAAATATTTATCATTTCGCACTCCTAAAATCATACATCTTGAGTCTTTTAGGAATTCGTTGAAATACGTATTGTGCAGGAGAATCGGTTTTTGAAACAGCTAACCGGAAACTCTGGATTTAAACTTTTAATAGTGCATTTTAATTTAATTAAAATTACCTATAAGCAATTCATATTCGTTTTCAAGAAATTTTATTTTCACTTTCCATAATTCTAACGTTTAAATATTGTATAAAAAAGAAGCATGAACTTAAACCATCATTAATTACGATAGTAAATATTCACAACTACTATGCATCCTACATTTAAAAAAACATTTACTTTTATAACTATGCTAGTTGTATGTCCTGGCATTGTACGGGCCATTCTTTACTTTGTATTTTACCTTCCCTTACCAATATCAACACTTTCAGAGCAAACAGAAAATGATCCCTAAAAAGACATCATAATACAAGAGAGAATGTTATGATACTCATGACAATATATACCAAAAATCTTGAAGCATTGCTCGATTAACAGATAATTTAATTTAAAAATAACAGGCAAAAAACTAGAATTTGAGGGAAGCCCGTTTTCCAACCCTTGTAATGCCAAAATTTCCAAAATTGTATGTTGAACAATTTGCCTGTGCATTAAATATTATGTTTAAAGCACAGTTCCCAGAGTTAGAGGTGAGGACCCTGTTACACGTGTCACTCCACAGTATGCAAAATAAGTGTTAACAAAAAAACTATTTTAATAGTTAATTATGTACACCATTATATTACCTATATTTCTAAATTTTTAAGATTACCAGAGAGAGAGAGAGAGAGAGAGAGAGGACATCATACACTTTAAAGAAGAAATTGAGTTTTTGATTGCAGTTTTAAGAAATAATGCATATTTTTCAGAATCAAAAAATGCTAACACTTATATGTTAGCATTGATAAAATAAACGCAAGACATGTCGAATAAAATTGATAAAAAGTATTTATTTTAATTTTTTTAACACTTGAGATTAACTTTTTTTTAAAAAAATAAATAAAGATTATCAGTTTTATTTATATTTTTCAAAGATAATATGCAGCTACTTCATTAAGAAGATGGTTAATTATGCTTTTTTCATTATTTCACATATGTGCATAAAATATTTTTCATATTCGTGAAATATTTTTATAAGAAGGGATATATAAATGATAAAAATACATTACAAAATTACATTATGTTTAGTAAAACAAAGGAAAAAATATTTTGAAATTAAAATTACTTTTGTAACTTTAGAGAGAATGTTTGAAGTATATCATTATAAGGCCTAAACGTAGGCTGGCAATTACTAATGAAGCATTTAATATATGAACATCACTTTTATTTAATCTGTGAAAGCTATATGTCTATATTTTCAGTTTTGTATATTAATTGAATATGTCAAAAAAAAAAATCTTCAAACTGAAATGGACAATCGTTTGCGTTTCTATTATGCAATCGAATTTTAAAATAAAGTTAATACATTATGCAATCTAAAACCTATTTTATACAATATTTCATAAAAAGATATAATATATAAAGAATATATCTCTTTGTGCACAAATACCATCAACCATACGTGAAAAGTTGGGATTCAGCACACAAGGTCCATGAACCGTTGTAGATTTGACAATTTCCTGCAAGTATTAATGATTTATAATTTTGGAAATTAAAATAACTTTAATAAAGAAAAAGTGACATTTTTATAAATGTGATAGAAATATGTGTTGTAAAAAAAGGCAAAAATGTAATTACCATCAATCCAACTGTAGAATAGTCATCGCATCCAAAATAATTTCCATTGTACGCGCCACAAGGTCCCTAAACCATTGTAGATATACACCGATTGAAAATTTAAATTGGCTACTATCTCATCCCATGTAAGTAAATCCTCCCATAAAGTAAACCCTGAATTGCTCGGGGTATAATTTTGTAAACAATACATGGATAATTGGGGTTCAACACACCACAAGGTCCATGAACTTGCCCTTTAACTCAATCGAAGATCCAGTGTCTTAAACTCTAACCTATCACGTTAGCTCAAAGTAAAACCTCATTGAAAACATTTTTCGAAAGAACTCTATTTGAACAAATTAATTTTCCTTGTATCTTTGTGACATTTGCCAAGACCTCAACGTAACACATCGACGTTTGTCTGGAAAGGCTACATACAACATCCCATCAGAAAATACCGACTGAGTCAAATATATTCCCATTTTATGAAGAGTCGAGATTTATTTATGGTCATAGCAAAGCTAAGTGCAACTGGAAACTGCCGCTTTTGAAGTTGAAAATGTAGGTCTGATGGACAAAGCGCAATTCTAGGAATCAAGGCATGTGAGCCTTTTTGTATGTCCAGTCACAATTTCAACATCTATTACACTAGGCATTAGTTTTCGAGTAATCAAACGCGTTCCATTATACAGTAATGTGGAGGGATTCAAATTCCTGATCAACATAATGACGGATTCTACTGTGAGGTAGACTCTACTACGTGCGGTGGCATTCCGGAAGGAGTTATTCCATTGATGAAATCCAGTTGAAAATTGTTCTGTTCTTCTTGCTCTTCAGAAATAATGCTGTCTGTACTGAAATATGTAACATTATGGCCTAGAAATTTTGCTAAGACTTGTTCGTTGATTTTCAAAGGTTATTCATTCTTGGGGCATAAAATAGCCTTTCTTGAAAGGTTTTCTGTATCAACAGCAGATGATCCAAAAATTTCCTCAACTATGGACTCCTTTACAACTCTCTCTCTCTCTCTCACACACACACTCTTCAAGAATTTCTACAATATCCTCTCTTAATTGGTAGTCATTCTTCAAAGTTCTGTTGCCAAGATGCAGAAGCCAACTTGTAAAATCCTGTTCATGGGGTTCTGTTCTCATATTCCTAAGGAGTGAAAATTACTTGAATGAGGTCCAAAGAAGGGAATTTTTCAAGAAAGTCTCAACAATTGCTGTTCTATTCGCATGTACTACAATAAGTAAAATCTGTCTCCTGCCTGTAAAATCTGTCCCCACCCCAATAGTCCTCATATTGCGGTACGCCTGAAATAGCCATCATATGTATACGGCCCGAAAGAAAAAAAAAGTTGAATACCCCTGTTGCTCTGTATTATATCAATCATATCTGGCATTTAAAAGCGAACGTTTGCATGAGTCAGGACAACCTACCGGACGTTTGCGCAAAACAGGTAAAAACGTTGTACCTCGTTCAATTCCAATGTTTTGGTCCAGTCGATACTTCTATAAATACCAAATCTATCTTGAATGTTCATTTTATAGTTTGCACGAGCACGTTAGTTGTATATATATAATTCACAGTATTAAGTATTTACAGCAGTTGATTAAAACAAAATCATAGATACACTTTTAAGTCGTAAGCGAACATTCGACGACAACAAAGTATCAACAAGTACTCAGACGAGCATGGTTCCGAAAATTATATATATATATATATACATATATATATATATATATATATATATATATATATATATATATATATATATATAAATCAAGGAAATATTCTGAAGAATTCTTAAATTTTGGATTTATTAGTACTGAAGTAAATGGCGAACAAAAAGCCCCTGGATGTTATGTGTGAAAACTTACAATTCCGAAGAACATGTGGAAGATATTTTTAAAACCATTGAAAATCATTTAACCATGTTGGCAAACAATCTAAAAAAGTATTTTCTTGTGCTGAGGACAGTTTCATAGCAAGTTATAAGTGGGCTAGAGATCCATTTCAAAATATCACAGAAAGGCTCTCAACTGCCGAGGAAGAAATCTTCATAGATTTTACATCCAGAGGTGAAATTAAAAAAATTATTTTTGAAATAAATGTCTTTGAATTTTGGGCAGAGGCAGATGAGGAATTTTCAATTGTGAAAACAAAAGCATTTCTTATATTGTTGTTTATAAAAAAAATGCACACCATGAAGGAATCATCAGAGTGTGTGTGTGTGTGTGAAATGAACTTCGAAACAAATATCAATTATAGGATGCTACGTAAAATAGTAAAGTTTCAGCGCCCTCTGAATTGATGCTGAAAGCGTATAAATAGATGCATGTTATACGTTGAAATTAATTAAGGATTATTTGTTAGTGGCGAACGTTTAGTGAAACCTAAATATGCCTCCACGACGAAATATGGAGAATTTCCAACAACTTACGGAGTTTGAAAGGGGGATCATTATCGAAATTTGAAAAGGAGGATTTCCCTATCGCGCAGTAGCAGTTCGTGTGCAGTGGAACAGTTCCACAGGGACGGGAGTTTGGAAGCAGTGAGCCGACGAACATCGAAAAACTGGCAGTAGACGACGGGAGGTGACGTCAGCACGTAACATTCAACACCTGCTTCACATGGCGGTGAATGACCGTACAGCTTCCATCAGGCTGTTGGCAGCACGTTGGTCTACTGCTACAGATGTACTAATGTCGGCTTCGTCACTTTGTCGACATCTGCTGCACCGTGGATTGAGTGTAAGGGTGCCTTTGTACAGGATCCCCTTCATCGAATTTTAATTGTATTGCGAAATTTACGCTTAAAAGTGTTAGATCAGCAGGAGTGGCAATTTATCCGAAATCAAATGAAGCCTCGTATTTGGTAACTTCGAACATGATACTTATTACGATATATTCGTGAAATCGATATTGGCCAATCATCAATTGGTGATAAATACTTGCTAGAAAAAGTCTACGTTCACCCATTAGAAACAATACAGCAACGGTAAAATTTACTAGAAAAAAAATGTTCTTATTAAACTTTATACATTTTTTAAAAATATTCAGCATCCAAGAATTCGTTAATTTTGAATTAAAACTACATAAGATAACGGGAGTTTTGTAGCAAAGCACACAAATTGTAGGCAGAAAAAGTCTGCGTTCACTATTTGAATATTCTCGATTCCTGGAATTTTCATCATAACCCGTTATAGGTATGCATTCAGTTATCAAGTAAAATAGCTTAAGAAAATTGTGACTCAATAACTTTTACATTTTTGTGAGATGCGAGGCAATTCAAGGACATGGAAAATAAAAGGAAGGAAATTAGTATCAGTAAGCTTAAAATCATTGTAAAAATGTGGAAAGAGGGAAAAAGTCGTCGGGATATAACCAGATCCTTTGGATGGCAGTGTTCATCTATCCAGCGTGTTATTTATAACTTTAAATCTACAGAAGTTTACACATCCAAACCTCGTTCAGGTTGTTCATCCAAACTCACAATCAGAGAAAAAGGAAGTATGATTTCAGTAGTGAAAAAAAATCTGCGTTTGACTCCAACTCAAATAGCAACAGACATTCACGGGAATTTTAAGGAAAACAAAGTCTTATATTTCAAAGACAAAAGGATGGCTTTTGCAAAAGAGCATATACATAAGCCTCCAGAGTTCTGGAGAATTTTGTAATATTCTCCGAGGGAGCAAATTTTGTATCTTTGGCATAAATGATTGTAAATTGGTATGCAGAAAACCTTGTTCAAGTGCTTCAAAAAGAACCTTTAATACCAACGGTTAAGTACGGTGGTGGGGGAGTTATAGTGTGGGGTGCATGGGGAGTAATGGTGTTGGCAAGTTGAAGTATATCGAATCAAATATGAATTAATGTGATGACCTCGGTGTCCTAAAAAACAATTTAAAGGAATGTGCCACCAAACTCGGCTTAGAATCATCGTTTCATTTCCAACACGACAACGATCCTAAGCACACCGTTGAGATTATGAAGCTTTAACTCTTGTATAATGTCCTAAAACAACTGCACATGCCACCGCTGTTATCTTATCGGAATCCTATAGAACACCTATGAGATTTGCTGTAGCGTAGGATTTTTCAACACAATATATCTAGCAAGGATATGCTGAAGAGTGTTCTTAAGGACAAATGGGTTAAGATAAGCGATGAAGAGGCCACAAGATTTGTTAGTTCAAGACCAGGTTATCCAATCAGCTACTAAATAGATCATTATCTCCTTTTTAAATAATTTTTATAGTTACTACTAAAACAGTGAACGCAGACTTTTTCTACTTGATTTTTGTTAGGAACGCTACAAACCTGTCTTTATTTTAAAAACCATGAAAGCAAATCAAATTTACTTTTGTTTTTTATTCTGAATACTTAAAATGAACTAAATAAAATAAAGTTAATTTTTTTTTCAATACAATTTTTAAACTTTTTTTCGTTGTTCATGTAAGCAATAATACGTGAACGCAAACTTTTTCTAGAAAGTGTATGTGCTGCTCGCTGTGTTTTGGACGATGGAACAAATATCATAATTGTAGTTGTTTACAACACAATAACACAGTTAATAATATTATAAAGTTTTTATATGAAATACTTATGATTAACGGTCCAGTAGGCTTTGAAAAATTAGGAGAAAACTGTCATACATTGCCACTAGTTTTAGCAAGATATTTCAATGTTAATTTCGCGTCCGAAGATGGACAACTCTTGGTAAACTTTCTATAAGATAAATTGGAACTACAAATGAATAAAATAGATAATAACCAAAATGAGCCTACCACAAGACATGGAACAATCATCGATGCAGTTTTCTCTAGATATTTTTCTAATTTTTATTCGAAAACATATGTATCTTATTTCTCATACCATAAGCCTATTGTCTCGGTCTTATAATCAACCACAGTAATTACTGATGTATCCGATAATGAATATAATGAATAAAAATAAAAAATTTATTCAACAATATTAATTTATCGATGAAAGTCCATAATAAATTTAAATATTTGAAGAAAATTAATATATGTATATGAATATGCAAGTATAATACACATATATAAATATATAAACATACTTCTAAGGCCAGGAGTTTGCATTAGTACTACTGTGGCTAAGGCTTTATACTATCATGACTATAGTTATTTTAGGTTTATAACTATTTTGTGTCTATTTTTGAAATATATAAACATATATATATATATATACATATAGATGAAGCTAAAGAAGTTTTACTTCAGTCGTGTGGTCTAAAAAGCACACTTTTTTTCTATAATGTAAATATTGTGTAGAATACTTTCTTTAAAAAAATTAAACTCTCATTAGCAATTTAGCATAACTACTCCTATGATATGAAACTGAAATAAAATTGAATTGAACCAAATAAAAAATATCTTTGTTGAACGGTTCGATGAAAAAAAATTAATCGTTCGTTTTTAGACTGTGTTGGAAATAACGCAAATTTAGCTACTTTAACAATTAATGACATATTTGAATTTTAATAATAAGCAATTAGGTTATTTATTCAAAATCAAAAACAAATAAAAATAATGAAAGGAATTTAAATTAAAATTTTCGAGCATTTTTCAAATAACGAATCTTATTATTTTTTTTATAGTTCACAAAATAAATCAATAATGATTTTAAAAAAAATGTACATTTTATGGAACGTAGGTATTTGTGAAATATATTTGTATCAATTTAATAATAGGAAATTTGCATCGCATATTTTTTTCTCGAATTATTTATTTAATTTTTAGGATTCTTTTATACGCGAAAGTAAACTCACATAATTAAAAAAAAAACCTGCAATCATTTCAATATGCCCTTTTTAGTTCATTCAACTCATATAAAGCGTTGAGGGAACACCTCTTCAAAGTATTGATTAAATAAACGTAACGAATAAAATTAAAACAATTTTTTTCTGCCAACCTACCTTCCAGAAATTTTTTTTGTTTTTGAAAACTCTGAGCAATTACAGTTTAAGTTTTTCTCCGTTAAGTCGATCTCGTATTTGTATTTCCTTTTATCTAATTAGTAAATAAATGTCAAACTAACGAAAGTAAACAGATTCTTCCTTTCCAGATGTCTCCTGAACTTACTAATTTAATGACGTTCGAGCAGTTATTGTTGAAAAGTTATCTCTTAGTAAAAATGAAGTGAGAATTTTGACGGAAATTAATTGATTTGCATACATAATCCATCCCTTTAACGAAAATGAAAAGGTCTTCGGAACTTTTTGATGAAAATGGAGTTAGGGTGCAAGAGCTCCGAGTGAATGCTTTAATTTCAAAGAAAGAGTTCGTCAAATAACTCTATAAACAAGCTTAATTCATAATTAAAAGTATGTTTAAAGATGCTTTTCAACGCTGGGAAACTGTCAGTTGCATTTAGTGGAAAACATCGGAAATGATAATGTGAGTAGCCTTTGGCTGTGAGTCAAAGCATATCCAGTGATACTCAAAAGAATAAATTTATTGAGACCTCGAGTTAAAAATTGCTACGAATTTGTTACTTCTGTCTAATTTTTTGAATCATTCTCAGTCGCTTTCTCATTTTCTTTTTAAAAGGATAGATAACATATTAATATAAAATTAGAATGAATCTCTCTCTCTCTGGCAGGGAATTTATGTTAAATAACTCCAGAATTATATATATATATATATATATATATATATATGATTTAAATCAGAATTTTATTTTATGTGAGCTTATGTTCCTTCTATTGTAATATAAAAATGTGTGTTCATCCATAGAAAAATATTAGAATAATTAAGTTTTTAATTTCAGCAGTTAAATTTATCAATATTTTTCTACTTGGCGATAGTTATGACACACTCAAACTATATTCTTCAGAATATTTTAAGCCATTTAAAATATATAAACCTAAATCTGATCCTATAAAGGAAGTGTATTAAATTTTTCAGAGAGAATTACGTTGCAATAAATTATTGAATTGTAACATTTTTATCATATGGAGATCGCATTTTCAGGAACTATGAGAATTTTCCACTCTTAAATATTTTGAATCGCCTCACGTTTGTTGTGTGCAACGAAGGTTTCTTTAATGTGTCAAAGGACCATTTTTGTTGTTCATTTCACAATGCATTCATTTGCATCTAAGTCGACATTTAAACCGGAACAATTGTTGACTTACTTTTTACTTCAAATACAATTTATACTTTTCATAGTTTTTTCCCTTAATTCAGACAATGTAGTACTCCAATAGCTCTGTTATTCTGCTTGAAAAATACAGCAGACATGAACAATCCAAATATATTGTGAAAACGCTGATGTATAGCTTTCTTTTTTCTTAAAGAATACCACTATGCAATAAGGAAAGCATTTTTTAAAAAATTGCTATGTATAATAGGAATGTTAAATAAATAAGTATAAAAATAAAATTTAATCAATTCTCTTATATTTATAATGGCGATAAAAACGCTCTTTGCATGTATAGTATTTTATCATAAATTCCTCTATGATATTATGTTATGTAAAGGTAAAAATTAATGGTTTTGATATATTTTTAGAAAAAATCAAGAAGACTAAAGACTCAGTGGCTATATGAAATCTTCATATATGAAGAAAGGACTTATCCAAGCATTATATTTTTATTGTTCCTTTGCATAGAATAATTTACTTGAAAGTAACAACTCGACAAAAATGTTTTTTTCAATGTATTATATAAAAATCCAATTTGAAATTACAAAGGCTATTGGTGACAAAACTCATAATTTTAAGCTTCAGTCAAATGCCAAAACCTGAGGGCATTTTCAGCTATTCAAACTTCTACACCACGCTAACGTGATCGCGTTGAACCTCGACGCATTTAATACGCATTACTTCATCTCCGGGACAGACCTTTAGTGATACTATGATTCAACAGAAATAACTTTTGGCTACTGCGGAAACTTCGAAACATATGAAAACATAAATCCCACACACACAAATCTTAAAAAAAGAAGTGCTCATGCTAATTCTTAAAAAAGAGTTTTGATATGATTAGTATTGTATAAAAGTATTGTACTTAAATGCAGCACGAAATTACAGATTTATATTACAAAATTTGTTTTATTTTCACATTATGCAAATTATAACAGAAAATAAATAGTGGGAATACATTCAAGAAATTGATCAAGGTATCAAACCGAATCATATTTTTCTTATCGCTTATTTCTTTTTTCGAAAATTATATATGTTTTGCATTCATTTTTCCCTTAAGGCATTTTAAAGAATTATTTAATGTGTTTAAATACACCTCAAAAATTTAATTTCACAAGAATTTCTTTCTTGTTTAAGTCCTTGCTTCGGTCTCTTTAAACCATCTGAATTTTCTTCAGATCGTTTTCTTTTTCTTTTCTCGTTCATAGTCATCATTGTAATTTTTGTAGAAATATTAAATTTTTTGCATTTAAAGAGATGAAATAGTTCTAAAACAATCTGCTTTTGAAATATGAACCGCTTTAGAGAACTCTTTCTTCCTGCTGCGTTATAAATGACTTCAAGTTCATTATTTTCAATAACACCTTTGAAACTACTTGTCATAGGGAAAATATACATTTATTTAAAGTACGCTTTTATAAATAAGACAATTTATGTTCCATCTTTATCAATTTCCTCAGAAGGAGTGGATCTGAAGTTCGGCTTTTTCTCTTGTTCATTTATCTTCTTTCCCGCTCAACGATTAATAATCATCACAGGGAATGGGTAATCACGTAAATAAGAGAACATTTTTATTCTCTTCAGGTTATCGAAATCACATTCCAATTGCCTTAACTTGACTTCCAAACACTTGATATTTATTAATGAACTCACTTTGGAATCAATCTCAACTCTTCTTGTTTGGAAATGATTTATTGAATTGGAATGCTCTGAAAGATTACGTTTATTGCTGCAAGGTCAATCAGAATTACAGTAATAATTCGTCTTTTTTTTCGGCTGTTCACCCTTTCCTAACCAAAATATTTAATTTTCTGCACCAGCTCCTTTTTCCCCGCCAAGAAGAGAGGGTCAGCTGATGTGGAAGTTCGGTGAATGGAATTCCTGTTTGGATACCTTGCCCTTCTTTTGACAAGGGTTCAAAAAATGCAGATGTCCGTCGCTAACATACCGCGTGATGCTTGGGTGCGAACTTAATTAACAATTAATCAATGCCGTAATTTCCTGAAAATAAAGAGAACTATGCGAGCTTTTATTATAAATGAAATGTAAATTTTCAATAAGAGATCAATAAAGCCAATAAAGTGTAACTTTCTAAAATTTAATGTAAAAAAATCAATATACGATCTTTAAAATAAATAAATAATTTATTAAAGATATCATCCAAAAAAGGGGATTGTGGGAACTTAATGGGAGTCTTATTGCCTTTTTTTTATTACGATATTCAAATAAAAGCTTAATTGAGAATAAGCCACTGAATTTTTTTTTATTTCTTCTCACAGCTGCAGTATTCATCAAAACCTCTGGTAAGAAAACCGCATGGTTTTTCGCAACTTTATTTCCTTTCTGTTGGGGCAAATGCTTCTCCAGACAGAAAGTAATTACGAAATGGAGACCCAATTACAATGAGCCCCACCGCCCTTTATGGTACTGGAGGAACGTGTTGAAGTCATCGATGCCAAATGTCGGCTCTGCTGTTCTATTCTTTTACGAGAAACCCATTGTTCACTTCGCTGGTTCTGAGATTTCATGACAGTTGGCTAGGTGATATAGCGTATGATATGAGTTTTGCAAACACTGTTCGATTGTTTACAGAGGTTTTGACACATGTTGGTCGAATTATATTATTATCTGTATATTAGTATCTGTGGAGCTTATTAATTAGGCTTGCATTATTTAGAAAAAATGAAAAATAATTTAATTTAGTTTATATATTTTGCCTGTTGTTTCACAATACATATAACTATATCACATATTAGTTATCTCAATCATATGATACTTTATGTTACTTGACGTAAAAAATGAATTAATTTTTTTATAAGTTTTTATTATTTAAAATTTAATAAATATTAAAGTTGAAAGTTAATTTAAGGTCAAACTTCGTTTTTATTTTGCATTTGTATTATTTTGAGTACTACATTCTTTAAAAAATCTTCGATGTTTGCTGCTGAATTCCTTATTCCAATTATAGATTCCTTATTTTTATTGTTATGATGATTTACATTTCTTAATATAAGATTTGCTGTAACGATTCATCCTCGCAGCTGTAGGAAGAGAGGGCTCTTAATGCATATAGAATTCTTCCTTCCATATGTGCTCTCCTGAAACATTATAGCATCTTTTCATCTGACATTACGAGAAGCCAATAGCTGAAAACAAAGAAAATCTACGCTACACGTGGAAGCCGAACCTATAGTGGATTTCCAGAGAAAATAAAAAGGAACCGCTTCACCCCAAACAGGAGAGGGGGGAAGACCGGGAACTCGACAGAACAGTCCTAGAGAGAAGATATGTATATGTATGCTTACTGTCCTCCTGTCCACATGTCGCAAGTCTTTGCGTTTTACTTCTACAAGTTTGAATAACTTTTATGTATTTGTAAATTTTGTAAGTAAATAAATAAATAAACTTAATTAAATGTCTTATGCTGCTAGATAAAGTATGCATTTATAACGAATACTTCCCATTTTGGTGCGGAATGAAGACATGCATTTTTTCCTTCTGCCGACATCAAATTATAAAAATAAATCCTTATTGACTTCCTTTATATGAGAGAGCAGCTCAGTCGTCCAGAACGAATCAAAGCAGATTCAATGGTAGCTTAATCTTACTGATTCAATGGTAACTAAACTATTACTTAATCCAACTGAATCCTGGCATGGCCCATCTGTTATCTTTCTCCCAATTCACGCTTCGAGAATCGGCCAATAGATTAGCAAAATCATGGTTGTTGTTCATCAATAAGGGTAATCTATAAGTAGGCAGCCTTGTGGCGGACGGATAAATGCGGTTGATTGACGTCAGATTAGACACTTGATATCTCCTGATACCTTTGAGATGACGTATCTGTTGATAGAGATTGCGTAGGATGAAAATATGTATACATGTGCCACTTCTCTCTCCCCTACTGCTGTATCTTATTTTTCAGACAATACAAAATGCTAATGATTAATAACAAAAAATATAAAAAGATGAAGAAAAACATTTCTTACATAAAAACATGCAAATGCGAGAGTT
Source organism: Trichonephila clavata (assembly GCA_019973975.1). Classification (NCBI taxonomy): domain Eukaryota; kingdom Metazoa; phylum Arthropoda; class Arachnida; order Araneae; family Nephilidae; genus Trichonephila; species Trichonephila clavata. Next base: position 30,301 of record BMAO01028240.1, on the reverse strand, counting down.
TTGTTACCCTTACGAGTAATGGTTAGCTTAACCACTTAAGCGGTCAATTTTTTTCCTAAAATGCTTCAAAAAAGGTACATATTTTTATTGTTAAGAACTAAACACCTCACTAATTCCCGCCTTTACAAAAAAAAAAAAAGTGCCGGACGAAAGGCATTTCAGTACCATAAACAAATTACATCACATTTTCAAAATACTACCACTAAATAAACCACCATAATAATTACAAAGAAGCGCAATAAAAAAAAAGAAATAAATAAAAGAAAAGAAATATAAGTACGTACGCACTGGGAAACAAGTAGCGGCCAATTTTTCCGTAGCCCTAACGTTGTACGAGCAAATCACTCAAGAAAAGTCAGTAGCCTAAAACTCTTCAGAATATCGATTTCGGGTTTTTCATACTCCTGAAATCTCCAATTCATGACCTGTCCAGGGACTTAAATATTTTCACTTTTGTGAATTAGAAGTATGTCAAAATGACTTTTAAGAAATCATCAGCTGACGTGCCACGCCCACTTTGTCAGATAAAATTATCAATATTAACTTTTTAAATCTGGGAGACAGTTGCAAAGCCTCTACCTTTTTTATTTATTCATACACAATTAACTTTGAATAACAGAATATTTACTGCAAATTTAAATGTTAGATTTGTTAAAAGAAATTTTTGGTGCAAAGTTTGTACTTTATGGTTTGAGTGGTTTGAAAAATTTAGTTCTAATCTTTACTCGTTTTTAGTGAAATTTAGTTTTAAACCTTACTGAAGTTTAGTTTCTGTAATTATTACTGAATATTTCAACATGCCAAGATTTAGTAACTTGCTAAAGAAATGTAGAACTATTTGTAGGTAGATCTATTTACGAAATTGAAAATTTTAGAGTACAAATTTGAATGTTTCTGAATGTTGAATTGTGACCAGCATAGATGTTGGTAATATATAGTTAATATATATAATATAATCATAAATGATTCAAAATAATTATAAAAAGAATTTCAAATCAAGTAATGGATAGTAAAGACAATATTCGTTAATTATCCATAATAAGGTAAAAACAAAGACTTTGACAAGGTAAGAATTTTTATAAAAATTACTGTTTTCTAAAAATTTTATTTTTAAAATTGTTTATGTTATTTTACCAAACCTGCTGCTTGCATGGATATATACTTGTGTATATTGAAGTGAAAGTTTTGAAATGTTTCTAAAGCATTTATCTAGAAGGAAGGATGTCATAACAAAAAAAATCCCAATATTTACTAAATTCCTAATTATGTTCTACAAAACTTAGCTTTCTTATAAAAACGTGACAATGTAGTTTTATTTTTTTTTACTTCTGCATAAATATAAATATAAATGTATGATCCAGACTTAATGGCAATACAATTGATGCATTATGTTTTTTAAGAACATTTCAAAAATTTGTAATAGTACCATAGACTAAACAGTGATATTTGCACTTTTCTGTGATTTAATAAATAAGATGTTCCTTTATTTATTTATTTCTATTTTTGTGATTCTTTATATACAGTTATAATTTATAAGTTAAAAATTATTTCTTGTAATATTTACACTCTCTAATAAAACTGGCAAGTAAAACAAAGAAACTCCTGTGTTTTCTTCCTTTTTCTAAAATTTCTAATACCGGTATTAAGTTCTAAGAAATACCGAATACCGGTATTGAATTTTTAGTTCGATATTGCAATTCCTAATCCCAGCATTCCACGGTACTAACTTATTTCAACATTTAAATGTAATGATAGTTGTATGTAACTCTACCAAACGTATGTCGGTTTTTTGTGTTGAATGAACTAGAACTTTAGAGATTAACACGGATTAATCACTGTAACACTTAAATTATATAGAATTACATTTAGTTCAATACTAAATTCAGCTGCTATATTTTGGAATCTCCTGAGTTATGATTTTTTTCCAGCGTTGCTGTTGTTGTAGCCCTTGCTCGGCCTTTTCATTTCTCTCCATAAGAGGGAACGCGTCCAGATGCATTTTTGTAACTGCGTAGTCAGTATTGATTCATTTTTCTCACAGAACGGACCGCTATTTTTCCGTCGTATCAAAGGAAAACATTCGTAAAGTTGGAAATTAAAAGAAATCGAAAACCAAATATCCCTTCTCCAACCCAGTAGAATGACGCTAGATGACCTTGTTTACAGCTGCAGTTCAGTTCTGCCATTGTCAAATATTGACAATGGCAGGTGTAAGAATTTGTAGCTGGCGTGCGCATTCCTCTTCTTAAAATGCTCACTAGTGCAATTTAAAGCCTAGCTCTATGAATTATCTCAAGGCTATGAAAACTAGGAAAATAGTTAAGGAGAAAGTGTAACTGGGCATATCCCAAATTACACGCCTGGACCAAATGTTTTGAGTGACATCTTATAGGATGGGAGTGCAGGAAACATTTCGGCACCAAATGGGACTTTTGTTGGAAGCTCCAAAACCTGTCTTTGGGACCATAAGTGATGGCGTAACTGATAGAGAATTCTTCCGGAACTCAGTTATAGTGTAATCAACAACAGGGATCAATGAAACCATTAGAAAACTTCATATAATGCTGACCATCATAGCTTGTGGGCACGAAATTGCCACCCGGAAGTTCAAAGAATTCTGCCCGACCACAGCTAAACTTTATGTAGCACTATATCTTTGGTACTACAAGCCTCAGAGTCTCCAAAAAGTGGTGATTCACGAAGGTCTTTTTGCCAATGATTCTATGTTACTGATAGGACAAATGTTCTAAGAAGGAATAGAGGCTCGGAACAAGGACTCAAAATATTTTCGCCAGCATCACTCTTTTAAATTCAACCGGCAGCAAAGGCTGGAGGACATATTGCACATGATTTAAGTTTCTACAGATTCCTTCATAACAATCTTAAAGAAAATTAAAAGAAATAGAAGGAATATTTGCAAAAGTTTTTTTTTATCCTACAAGAGCCTTAAGAGTCCTTTTCTCAAAACGAATGCAGCGAACATAATGCTAGAGACTCGGAATGATGCAATAACTTGTTCTACTGCTCAATTACTGCCATATTTTGTATTCTACTGCTCTTATGTTGCCTCTCTTCGCTTCTTTCTTATCCCTCCTTATTATTAAAAGAAAGACTATCCTTTATTGCAAATGTACAATGTTAATGCTTGTAAATGAGTACTTTTGTTATTAATGTAATTATTTAAAATTAATATGCTAACATTAAATTTTTAACGTTCCTCTGTTTCTTGCAAATATTTTCACACACATCGAATTACTTCTCCTGTTAATGTCCTTCAGAAACTAGGTAAACTTCACAGTCATTTATTTTTGATCAAATTCAAACCTGACAGAAATTTTTTAAGACCCTAATAAACTTTTATCGTGGTAGAAAACATAATCTAAAGAAAAGAGACCCAATAAAGAGTACCCAATTTAGAAAATTACTATGATTTTTTGTCATTGGATATAATTCTGAAGACTTTAAAGCCATACAATAATTTCTGAGCGTCACACAGATCGTGGAAACTGCCTACTGTGGGACGTGGTGTTTGAAAATGAAGTATTTTTTTATTAACATACTTGCCAAATCTTTGGAAAAAACTAATTCCCATTAAGGAAAAAACACACACACACAAAAAGAAACGAAGAGCTTATGTGCAAACCATATTTTATTTTATATAACACGAAATAATTTATTTATGTTCTTAATACACACTTTTTACACATTGGTTTACATTACATGTGCAGTAGACAAGAAATTGGAAATGAGACACAATATGTACACCAGCAAAATAATATAAAACCAAAAAATAACATCGCCTATTTTCTACATCAATGACCAAGGAAACAGTGAAACAACTCTTTTTTTTATTATCAAAGAGTTTGTTAAATATGGCACCTTTAGTGTTCCTTCTCAACATGCACAGAAGAAAAATTGACGTGCACATAGAATAAGAGAGAACTCTTCTTTCACGCAGCAGAGGCGAGGGGAAAAAATCCGATGCTTTCTACGTTTAACACAGAGAAAGAGAGAAAAAGTTTTATTTCATATCTGACTAGACCCATTTGTACTCCTAATGGTGCTACACGAACTGTTTGATAGAGAAGTACATCGGAGTAATTGGTTCAAGGAAAAGACCTATCCGTAAGTTATCAAAAATGTTGGATAACAACGAATCTAAAAGTAAATCACTTTTGGGAGAAAATGCAATTGAATAATATAGAGATATTAGAATAGATACCATTCCGTATTATATATTTTGCATGATACTTAATGCAATTAAAGCTTTTTATTTTTATAATAAAGATTATATTCATAAAAATTATGTTAACAAACATTAGACAAAATCAAAAGTTATTTACTTCTTTCTTAGGATAATATATCAATTGTCATTTAATAAAATGATCAATTTCTTAGTTCGGCTTCTTATTATTTTGATTACATAGAAATCTGCATGATAAATCTATCAAATATTTATGACAATATTTATTAAACCAACTAAACCAGTGCCTCTCAAACTTTCAGAATTTCTGACCCAATTTTCAGACATAATTCTCACCCCCCCCCCTCATACAATAACAAATAATTGAATGCACTAAAAGTGTACCTTGACGCGCTAAAATTATAATAAAACTTTAATTATAAACCCTGCAAATTATTAAGGTAAGTATTAAATTTTGTAAATGACAAGCCTATTGGAGGCACTAGTAATTATAACAAATGTTTTTACTTTATTATTGATAAATTAGCTAATAAAAACGTTGTGCTGCACTGACACATTTATAAGTATACTACATCAGTATAAATGTGTACTTAATTCTTATTATTTCAAAATGGTTTTTTTGTGCCTCTTTTCAGTAAATTAATACTTATTTTACATCTTTTATTTTAGACTTTTCGATATGCTCGTGCCACCCACACAGGGATGTCACGTCTCTCTAGGGGACGCACCCCACAGTTTAAGAAAAACCGAACTAAATGAGTTCTTCGCAAATCTGCCCAAGGAATTTCAAGAGATTAAGTTAAAAGTTAAAATTATAATAGATGGTAAAATATACATTTAAAAAAAATGAAAATATATTTTCGACATATTAATTAAAATTTTGAAAAAAAAAATATTTTATTTACAAATAATTAAAAATGTATTTCGAGCTTTATGAACCGAGCCTTGCAAGGAAATCTAAGGTAAGTGGGACTTTTCTGCGACAAGAAAAAGTGAACTTTTTTACACCATATTTAAATGGTTCTCACTTACAAAGCAATAGAAGTCATTTTTTTTTACATTGATTTTTTTCTTACCTGGTTAAATGTAAGAAAAAAATCCCATTTTTAATTATAAATAAATTCATAGGAGCAATTAATAATCAATATTTTTTTTTTTACTTTCTAATTATGTTCACAGATTTTGCTGTGTTTTTAAGCATATTAATCTATATAATAAAAAAAAGTCAAATTTAAAAAAAATCAAAAATTTACGGAAACTTTTTTAAAAAAATTAACTTTATGTTTTAAATTCACTTTAAAGTTTAAGCAGAAATTGTGCTGTATCTAAAATTTATGAATGTTTATTTGAAACAAAATTCATTCACTTCATTGAAAATTTGTGAATTTTACAATATGCAAAATATTAGCACAAAACGAAAAGTAGATTTTGAGTAAAGTGTACCGGAAATTATCTAAAAATGCATTTTGAGAATATTGCAAATAAAGATGTTTCTATCTATGATTTGTAAAATAATATTTTTCCATACAATATAAAACCATATCATATTTAACTGTATTATTCTGCATCATTTTTCAGTTGTAAATTTTAAATTCTAGATCATTTAAGCGTCTTCTTAATTACTCTTTCCTTACTTCAACAACGCGGGTTATCGGCAATTCACAATATCTTCTATTTAAAATACCCAAGTTTTTCATGCCGGTATTTTTAGTAATTTACTTCAATTTAAAGAATTAGTTTTTTTATCTAGTTTAAATGGAACTCTGTTTTTCATAGTTACAACAAATAAGCTCTTTTTTTGAACATTTGAACATTTATTTATTTTAAAGTTAAAATAACAGTTATAAGCATAAAGAGAGTTATTCATGTGTACCGAAATATTAGCAATAAGCAGTTAGGAATAATGAAATGTCTGTCTTACATGCAGTGTAAATAATTTAAGATGAAGATTATCTTAAATTATTTACACTGCATAACATAAATAAATTTAAAATAAATAAATGTTCAAGTGTGTAAGTTCAAAAACAGAGCTTATTTATCGTAATTCTAAGAAAAACAGAGTTCTATTTAAACTAGACAAAAACATTAACTCTTTAAAATCATGCTTCACTTTATTACTTGGTTTATAAGTTAAAAACGACACTGAGTATTTATAGAAACAAAACTAGACATAATTAACATTTTAATAAACAAAGCTTTATTTTAAAATTTTATAGCTATTCATTTAAATGTTCCTTAATATTTGCAAAAAAATGTAGAACTCTCATAATGTTTGAACACATAATACAAAAAAGACATTCTTTGTAAAGAAAAATTAGTATTTCATAATACATACTATATACCAAACAGATTGAAGGGACATGGTACGATTTAAGCAAAAATTTTTACTTTAAGGATTTTCAAAACTTTTTGGGTTGCCTCCTATCTGTGTATATTATATGAAACAGATTTTGTGCTCAAAATTTCATAAAAATCTAGCCTTTTAATTTTTTTAAACTTAAAATTTGTGAAGTGATTTTAAAACGCTACTCCTCTTACAAAAATTTACGTACACGCATGAAATTTGATTTACAAATGCATCAAGCTATGCATAACAAAAGTTGGTATGGGTTTTGAGATAACATGATTGGTATTCGTACAATACTTCCTTTTATGAATGCTTAGTGAAAATTCCTTAAAAAATGTATAAATTGAGTTCAATTATTTTTAAAAAAATAAGTATTGCTTTGATTCAAAAATGCAAAACAACTTTTGTTACATGTACTATAAGAAATAGGCAAAAAAATTCAAAGCACTAGGCACAATAGAAAAAAACATTTTAAATGAAGACAAACAAGTTATTTTATCTTTCTGAGATAAGTAAATTTAAAGTTTTGATTTGCCGTAGGCAAATTAAATAAAACCGTACGTAAAAGCTATTATAATTCTGATTTTCTTAAGTTTAGAGTTTCGAAATTTTGTGAGGATATAGAAAAGTAAATAAAGAATAATTTAGACTATATAAAAAAATTAAATTTGATTTGTTGACCTATTTTTTCAATTGAATCGTACTGTGACGAAAGAAAGACAAATAAAGAAAGACTTTTTAAAGAAAGACAAATTAAGAAAGTTTACCTGAATAGCCCATTTGTTTACAGCTTTAAAATTCAAATTTTTAGCGTTACATTTCTTGAACTCCCATAAATAATACATCAATGGATACACCAAAGTGTTTTCTAATGCTAGATTTAAAAAATGCAAAATTTGATGAATTTTTTCACCCCAGATACCTTAATTTTGAAACAATATAATCGCTTGCTATTTAGAAGTAAATTTGAAAATTTCTTTTGTAGAATTTGATTTTCCACTCAACTTATCATAAAAGCTCAATTTAAAATAGCTATTCCCATAGGCCCTAATACCATATGTTAAAAATATGATTTTCATTCAGTTTGCAACTTTTGGAGGAGATTATACTCCTTTCTGGTCCTAAAACTATAGTTCATGTTTAAATTGAAATTAATACAAGTTAAATAGCATATCAAAATTCTAAATATTAGTATACAATTAAGAGCCATATAAATGAACATCTGATTGAGATAAATAAAACTGTCTTTTTCTCTTTGTTTTCGAATTTCTTGATATAAAATTTCTTATACAATATGCAATAATTAATTTGATTTCATTCCCTTTAACTGAAAGTAACTGCATAAATTGGAATATTATGATTAATGAACCAGTTAATATTTATTAAAAACTAAGATTAACCATCACTTAACACTTAAACTATCAAAACTATGGAATAATTAAACTATCAAAGAATTGGGGTGTTTGAAATATGCTTAGTAAAATAATGAATCTATTATTTCTCCTTTGTTCTGAAATAAGCAATAATAAAGGGAATTACACTTCACATTTTGAATAGTATAATTTTATCCTGAAACATTGAAAATTCGATTATATTAAAATGAAATAACGTTATCTATCATCATATACATATCCAAGCTGGTTTAAAAAGAAATATTACATATTTTGATAGGATAAATTGTGAGAATTAGATTTTTAGCTATTTTTATATAAAGAGAGATCAGATTGCATATTGTGAGCAAATTATTTTGTAAGTAATCTGAAACATTTCGTGAACTCATGTGTGGATTCTTAATATTTACATTCTCTCAGAGTATTTGGAAAATATTCGAATAAAGCAAGTTTCCAAACATTTTTCTCCCCTCCGTATACTTTGAAACATTGCTTTGTTTCCGACTAATGATTTTATTTTTCCTTTAAAAAGCTTAGAGTTTGGATTCCTTTAGTCTCATCAGGATTTAACAGTGGAATGTATTGACAAGCTCTCTGTATGCCATGTGCGAAGCGTATGCCTTCTAATAGTCGATAGACATATAAATAAGCCTAACTACCACATTCATATTTACAGAAGAAATAAGATATATTTACACGTGCAGTTTTACATAAAATGATATATGAACACCATAGTTGAATATAAACTGCACTATGGGCTGCAATGGCTAGGGCATTTTAACTATACAACTAAGCATATAGAGTAAAAAAATGAGTTAATAGTTCAATAAACAAAAAGCACGATAAGATTGAAAAAGTGATATGCGCTGCAGTAATTCTGCCAATATTTTTTTTTTTTTTTGCAAAGGAGGACGAATACATGTTAATATAAATTAAATTCGTTCAAAAAGTCTTGCAATTGTTCATATATACACCCATAAATAAATGCATATCTTAAAATTGTGTCCGATTCATCATTTAGAAAATAGCATGAGGAAAGATTCCCTTTCGTTAGGGTACAGAGGCATCATCAAAGTATAGTTCTCCGAACACGGAGGTAAGTGGATCGAATCTAACAAGGTCGAGATTCTCCAGGTGCTTGTCATTAAAAAACAACTGAAATTCGTATACACTTCCAAAATAGCTTTTTCCAAGTTTGTTCTTGGCAAAAATTAACAAAAAATCATACTATCAATCCTATACAAAAGTTATCATTTGCGTGTTAATACTCTGGCATCGTATCTGAGGCTGGCACCAAGAATCTATTCATTTTTACAGAGGAGTACAAATACTTCTCCTAACGCATACCTAGCATTTTCTCTCTCTTTCTGTAGCCAATGTCACAGCATCATGGCCACTCCTACTCTGAAAATATCAACAAGATACTCTTAACAACGACAGTTCTTCTTTTCCATCTCTGAAGATAAATCTTAATCTCCGAAAACATAATTCTGAGCCAAAAATTAAGCTCCCCCTTGCTTATTTTTTTGCAATTACGTACCATTCCTAACGCATAAAAGTCAAGATATTCCATTTAGTACCTGGAATATCATAATCCAAGAAAAATTTCTTTAGAAAAGACTTCACCAAAAATGAATACTTCTCGAGTACCTGATTCTTGGACATCATCCGCAAAAATTCCCCCAGATCTTTCCAATACTTTGGTCCATCTAAGTATTGGAAAAATTCACGAGAATTCAGATGATAAAGAGTTATGGCTTTCTTTATCCATTCACCATGTCAGGAAAACTTACGATTTTTCCAAATGTGCTTAAAGGCTGATTTTATTTTGACCGTATCTTTAGAACTGATGACGTATATAAACAGGAATATATCGCTTTGTGCGACTTCACTCAGTGCGGAATATACCAAGTACAAACTTACGCTCCCCGCCCTCCCAGATCTCACCGCCTCAACCAATCAGTGCGAAGCCCCTCACAGCCTGACAAAACCAATTTTCCTCATTTCCCATAACACAAGACGAAGATACGAGATTGCTCGAAGATTTCACTTGTAAATTGAGTTATAAATTTCAATTAGAACTGATATATTCACTATCATGCAGTTTTGAAAGATTTTGTGCAAAAATGTTCCCCTAAAATACTATCTCTTAAAATAATGTTTCTTCAAGCAGTCTACAGATAAGATAGGTAATTACGTAATTACTTTATGAAACTTTACTTTACTTACTCATCATTCGCTCGATCTACTTTTTTATCCGGAAGATTATTGTATCTGACCGTAAATGAAACTGTTGTGAGAATTTTTGAACGAAGTTTTTAATTTATCTTTTATTGAATGAAGTAGTTATTAAATGATTTTTAATAGACAAGAAATATTTTTGTACTTGAGAATGTTTATTGATATTGACTAACTATTTTGTATTTGACTATTTTTAGTTCACATGAAAACTGAATAGAAGAAGAAAATAGGGTGATATGTTTTTTGGTCCTTGTATCCAGTAATTCACATGTTGTTATGTGGGGCGGAAGACCTTTTATATCGTAGTAAACATTTTTGGCACTAAAAAAATATATATATTTCCGTGTCCAATGTCCTATCCTATATTCCTATTTTAGACAATCACAATTTCCCTTAATTTTTAATTTGTTTTATTAATTTGTATGTTTTTAATATGCATTTATGCACTAATTATTTGATTTATTTGTGTATTGTGTATTATAAATTATTTCTCTATATATGTCTGAAATGAGGCTCTTTGATAAAGTTGATTTTGATGCTGCCAGAATCAAAAACGGTATCACTTTCAACGAGTACGGGTGTATTAATACCGTTGATTTTTCTCCAAATTTTGACCAAGAGACCAATCTGACAATTTCTAGTAAAAAATTAGAGAATGCAGTAAATTAATCATACATAAGCACGTCATTGATTTTTACAATTCACAAAAACACATATAGATGAAAAAACAAAGACATATTTCTTCTTTTTTTTCTGAAGATATGTATTTATTCATGAATCACTGCATGCCCTTACATGAGTATATATAACCATTACATAATAAAACGGCTTAGAATGGAGTCCAGAATTCATATTTAATTAAAATTGTTATAAAATATATAAGATTAGTATTTTTTTAATTTAATGTGCAACCTAAGAAACATATTTTAATCGAGGAGTGAGGTTTTTTTTGTAATTTCCAATTTGTTCAGAAAATTTTTTAAAAAATGCTGAAATTTTATATTTAAAAAATTTCACTAGTGCCACTTATTTTTTATGGCCTAAAAGGTAAGGAGTATATGTTTTTTTAGAAAAAAAATGAGCAGTTTATCTTAGTCACAATGTTAAATCGCTAAAAAGAACACTTGTTATGTTTATGAGATGTCTGTATTAATGCAGTGGTTTCTAAAGATCAAAGCAATTCTAATATTACATTAAAAATGAATTGCCCTACATAATTAAACTATAAAATATTTATGTTATTTTTTTGTTGACAAAATTCAATCTAAAGATTGTCAGACACTTTAAACAGAAAAAAAACCCTTTCAAAATTTTGATACATATATCTGAAAGAAGTATCTTTGCATACTACAAGAAGGAAAAACAAAATTATCGGCGAAAAATCTCGTATTCTATTTTAAAGTAAAATTACAAAAGATCGCCTTAAAACCAAATTGTGCGGAAAAATTATAGTTACAACAACTGAATAAAGAATTTTAGGAAGAAAATCCAGCAGAAAGCAAATATTTTTGCGCTTAAATTCAGCATAATGTAGTGATGATATTTAGGGGCACAAGCAAGAAACAAATAATGCAATTTAACAAGAAGTATAGTATATCTTTCAGCGTATTCAAGAAACATTTAAGTAGTTTTATTGAGAAAAAATTGAGCTTATATATATTTAACAATCATCAATAGGCAGGAAGAAAATGTTTGAAACAAGATCCAAAAGCTTTTTATGCTTCTTATAGATAAACATTGCACCTATGGCTTTAAAGCTAGATATTTTACATAATCCATTGTGATTATTAAATATACTACACTCTAAATATACATGGAGTATATAAACGGATCTTTAACAAACCCTTCGCATGTTTTCGCAAATCGCGTGAATTCTTAAATTCTGCTGAGTGTTTACGTTAGTTACACCAAAAAGTACAGTTACTGTAATAAATTTTCACGCACTTCTTGAGTGGTTTCGAATTGAAATAGTTTTATAAATAATTCACAACATATAATGAATTGAGTTACTCGTCAAATCTAGGACTCAAGAGCATATAATGTACGTAGTTGCATGGGCTTCTATTTTTACATAAAGACAAACTAGTTTCACGATTAAATAGAAAATTGGTTTTGAAATATGCACACGCATCCTACATACAACACACAATATTTCTTTGTAACAAATTATGCAAAAACAAATGTAATATTTAGGGCAAATAATAAATATATAAATGCGCATACACAATGACTCAAGCACTTCAGTAAATATTTAAGAAAGAGCGAAATTTACAGAATCTAAACATTGGCATATGAAATGCGTTTCCATGCGTTTGACACATATTTTCAATAATTTTAATGAAAAGTACATTCAGTAAGAAAAACTCCTACGTTATCACGTTTTGAAACACACTTTGAAATAAATATATTCATAATAATGCAAGTCTTGTATCGAATGCAATTGTCTACATGGATTTAACTACATTATTTTATGTCATCAACATGTCATTATTTTTGGCAAGCATTCCACCATTCCAAGAGTAAAAATGTACTCTGTCTTTCATAAATTTATACACCTGCCTTTTTTCCCACATAACGCTCATGAAACTATCTTACCGATACACTGAAGTGAGATATTTCTCTTTTCAAAATTTAATTATAAAATAATTTAATGTTGCTGCATATTTCATCATCACAAGTAGCTAACTTTAAGATATAAATTCTGATATTAATATATTTGGATATTTTTCGTTCTACCATACAACTCCACTGCTTTTACTAAGAGGGCCTGTTTGAGATATGACCGTATATGTTCTTACATATTTGAATTTAAACAGCAGAATTCGGTGTCCAATGTGACGATGAATCTGGCATTCCTTCTGGCGCAGTTATTACGATGCACTTGTTGCCACCACCTTTAAGAGGGATTATATGCTCTCTCGTCTTTTTTTCTTGGATTCCCATCGACAATTTCAGGTGTCTCCAGGGGCCTCGGATCATTTTTCTACATCGACCCGCGCAGGAAGCTTGACCTTGACTAGAATCTTCCATGAAGCTGTCCTCGTCACCATCATCGTAGACCACTTTTGAGGCCGAGTGCCTGGGTACCTGCAAAAAGACTGTTCGAGATGTGCCAGCCGGGCTGTCCCTCCTCATTTGGTTGACGTCACCGCTGCTGCTCCGTGGAGAATTGAGCTTTCCCATCCTGGTATTGCTCAATCTACGGCTGGAACTGCTTCCAGGACTGTCCGTATCTACGTTGCTGCATACGGTACTTTGGTAGTACATGGAATTCATCGTAGTTCGCTTGTCTCGAAGACAAGGACAGAATATCTGAATGAAAGTTCGCCTATATTTCTGACTTAAGAGGCAATACAGAACAAAATTGCCTGCTGAATTCAAAGACATCAGAAAGTTGAATATGTTGCCCAAGCCTCTCAGGAGATTCAGCTGTTTAGCGTCGAAATTCTCGTGGAGGGTGCTATACAGAAGGTGGCAGGCTGTGGGGAGTTGGCAGATAAAGAACAGGATGACCACAGCGATTAGCATGATGGTAATCTTATTCTCCTGACTGTTGTCGTTGGTCTCTCTGGTCATAGAAGATCTCTGGACTTTAGACAAGTGCACTGATCGGATTAGAAAGCTATTGAAAATAGCCAGCAAAATAAAAGGGACAAATATGAAGAAAACGACCGTCAGCCAGTAGTATATTGTCCTATAGAGGTAATTCTTGCCCATTTCGGAATGGTCCAATGCTAGAGTGGTGTGGTTCGTCTCTTGGTTCACCCTTTCGATGACCTTCCACTCAAAGGGTGTAGGAATGGTGAAGGCAAAGCAAAAGAGAAAAACTGCCACGATTGCCTTTTTCGCTCTGGACTCTGTGCAGAATACTTTTCCTTTCATGGGGTGACACACAGCTATATACCTCTCTACAGTGAAAGTCACAGTCAACCACACAGAAGTGTTGCTGCAAGTATCGGTCAGCATCAAAATAAAGGGTTTCAGTCTCCAATACACGTAATGGTCACTGTCTGGTACTCTAGGGTAATGGCTTAGAGACAGAATGAAGGTGAAGATTAAGTACATCATATCGAAAATGGCCAAAGCTGCGAGATAATTGTTGGTCGAACTTCTCATTCGCCTTCTCGTCATAATCACAATGGTGATGCCGTTGCCAATGATGCCGATTGTCATGATGGATGGCACCAGGATCCTCTGCACCCAGAAGCGTGTATAAAGTAAAAAGTTTCTGTGGTACTGAGAATCATCCTCCACAGTGAAATTGGACTCGCTGGCATTCATGGTGCTGCTTCAGTAGATTAATCTTCAAGAGAAATCGTCATAGGAAACGAATTGTCATTTTTGCTTCCATTACGCTTCAAACCTGGAAGAATGCAAAAATTTTTATCAAACATGTTGTTTCTTTAAAAAAATGCATATTATATAAAAAAAATTATAAATATTGTAGAATTTTTTTATATAAATATCAACGAAAATATCTTTGAAAAAAAATAAGAAAGAACATCATCAAAATTTTGAATGAAACAGGTTTGGTGCACATAATTACAAATGTAGATTTGAATGCAATTTTGATTCTAGATTTATTAAAAGTTCAGTAAGATGCCCCGCATATCTCGTTTAATAGATACGTTTTACATAATAAAGTTAAATCAAATAGATATTTTCTAGGAACAATTTAGAATGATATGTGAAATACGTACATATGAGAATCTTAATAACTTATATATATATAGGAAACCTTTAAAATTCACTGTATTGGTGCATCCTACAGAAAAAAAATACTTTGTTTTTAAAAGTAATTTTTCTTTATCACTAAAAATTGTGACTTTTGTGCATCAGCATAAAATCTATTTGATTAAAATGTAGAGTTTACTCAGATTTTAAAAAGAAAAAAAAACGATGCTTACGATTGTTGATTTTTTTTTGGATGCTTATGCTCTAGGATAACATGTTCAAAAAAAAAAAAAAAAAAAAAAAAAAAAAAAAAAAAAAAAAAAAACGTGTTTCAAGAAACTGAAAAGCTTAATTTTTGAAAAGCTTAATTTTTTTTCCAAGTTAAACTAGCATTTTTTCAAAAAATAAAAAAATAAACAAATAGACATTAAAAAGAGAAAAATATTGTTCCTTTCTAGTAAAAAGGAATGAGTGTTTTACATTCATAAAACAAAAGAGGAATTATCTTATAAAATATGCCAAAGAATGGTCGTTTGTTTACATTTTTACAAATTACTTTTTTCATACTTTAAGGTTATTTTATCAACGAACATATAAGCTTCAGAAAAATATGCACTATTTTTTAATACTAAAATTGAAAATCGATTTTTATGCATGTGCATAGTGTCTAAGTATACTTTAAGATCTTTGTATTGATTAATAGATAATTACATGCGCTTAAACTCATGTGGTTGTTTTTTATTTTGCACAAGTAGCAAGAGCCTAGCAAACTAAAAAGTAGCCGAATATATCAAGCAGTGGATGTATGATATGAATTATTTTAGAAAATTTTCCTTTTCAATTCTATATCGAATGCAATCTCTACAGCATTATTAAATTATTTTCAGTAAAATACAGCTTTACTCCTTAAGTATATTTTATTCGAATATTTAAGCAAAATTATGTGCTTCGATATCAAAGAAACCGGTTAACACTTGGAGATTAAAAATAATCACACACACCAGTCTACTGAAATGTTTGCTTTTTCTTTAATCAATAAAACTCATGTTTTTGATACAGAAATCTAAAGCGTAATTGGAATTTTAGGTATAAAGTTTTGAAAATCTTAAAAGATGGCTAAAAATGGAAAATATCTGTAACTTTCATCGAACGAATAAAAAATTTCTATTGAAAAATTCTCTTAATAAAATATTATATTAATAATTTAATACTTTTGGGTAATCAAGGTGAATTTTCCTGCTTCTCGCAGATATCAGGATTTGCCTAATTCAATTGATCTACGACCATAAAATTTCTCAATTTTACTTACATTAATTTACGCTTAGCAACTTCATGAAGTAAAATGTTCTTAAATGCAGCTTTTATTATACGAATAATGTACTTAAAAATGCCATGTCTTATTCAGGCTAAACTTGGGGCTGCGGTAGCCTAGTGTTTATGGCAGGAGTGGCCTATCTTTTTGAGAAGAGTGCCACTATTTGATAAAAAAAAGTTATGTGTGCCACTGCAAACTTTTCCAACAAACAAAAGAATATGAAAAGATGAAAAACTGTTACTTACAGGCTTATTATGGAATTTTTAAGCAAATAGCACATATCTTATGCAAGTCTAAGTACTGGAAATTTAAAAATAATATAATAAATAAGACAAAAATACGAAATTAAGTTTTATTGTTAATTGTTTTCATTTTTAATCAGTTAGGATAGGTATAAAATGAAAATGAGTAACCAGAAAAATTTAATTCTAAATAATAATTAAACAATATACTTTCTTAATGTGGTTTTTCAATCTGTAGATTTTTTTACTAAGTATTCAGTTTGTAAGTTTGTTACATTGGGATTGATTATCGAAGATGTTAACAAAATTGGATTCTTTTAGGTGTGCACCAGTGTCTCTTCTTTTTCCAAAATTGATTAAAAAAAAAGAAAAAGTGTGTTAAAAAAAGAAGACATATCAATCAGGAATGGAAAAGAACAATATTTTCCTTGAAGTCTTAAACTTAAATTATTTAAAAGTCTTATAGAAGAAGGTAAGAAAAGTTAAATCTCAAACCTATCTTCATATTTGAGAAGCATTCACTCATTGAGCTCCTTCAGATATTTTAAAACACACTTCTTCAAGAACCAGAATCTCACGAATGCACTTCTTTTGGAAACCCAACGTACACAAACAATGAACGAGTGTTGTCTCCGCATTATAATTTTCTATTGTAATTTAATTATGTTTATTTAAAATAAATTTTGATGTTTTGTTCTGTCTGAGATCACCATACACACCTTGCAATAAAACAGTAAAAAAAAATTAATAATTCTTATCTTTTTCAAACTCTTAAATTTTTCAATGAGTCTTCTCGAGCCACTGATACATCCCAGCCATGCCACACTGTGGCACGCGTGCCGTGGGTTGGCCGCCCCTGGATTATGGCCGTGAACTCGTGGCCGGAGTGTCACAGGATCGAGTCCTGAAGCCTCTAAAGACCCGTCGTGTTCAGGGGGGGGGGCAATGCACGTTAAATTTGTTAAGTCTCAATGCCCACCCGTTAGTATGATGTGGTAATCAGGTGAGGTAATGTCAGCATAAATGACGGCGTCGCTACCTGTCCATGGTTCAAAATTGCAAGGTCCGTCACCAAAGCTGAATAGCGCAAGTAGCTGAACAGTGCGTTATTAATTTACTCACTCACTCCAATAGCCCTCGTGGTGTTTTATAAAGCTTTTCATTAAAAATGAATGTGGACATTTCAGTTCACATTAATTTTAAAAGCGAAGAAACCTTTTCATGTCTTTTTGACATGTTTTCAACACGATTTCAAGTAAAATATAATTTCTTCGCACATAAAAATAAATGAATTGTGAATCGCACTCTGCTTCAAAACAGAATACATCTTACTCTCGAGGTTGCCAATAAAGATTCAATATTGAAAAGAAAAAAAGTACACGAGAATCAACAAATCTTATTTTTGCGGAAACTTTTTTGCCGAAAACCGAGATGTGTTTTCTGGGCTATTATCCCCCGAGACCAATCTCTGGTGGAAAACACCTCGAATTTCCTCTGTAAGAGGAAACCCAGTCTTCCAAAAGAACACGCATCCATCCCGACCAATGGTTCCGTTTTACGGTTTGCCTGGAGACTTCGGTCCCAAACGCTTTTGTTTCTCCTTCAACAGCACAATGAAAATATATTGGAGAAAAGTCATAGAAGATGTGACGTCACGGAAACTGAGGAACTTCGTTTCAAGAGTTAGATTTATCAAATCTTTCAACATGAAATGTTACATCCATTGAAAGGGTGACATCATTTTAGTACATGAGATGGATTAGTTGTGCGTTGCTTTAAAACAGAGGATTTTTAATATTTCTTAACCCCATTTTCTTACAAAAATTTCATGCGAACCTATAAACATTGCGCTAAGTTTATACACGTCTGGGTCCTTCTGTAGTAGTAAACATCCAAAATAATTTTTACTTTGAATGTAGAAATTTGAAGTAGCAAAATAAAAATAAATATATCATAATAATAATAATAATATAAAATTAATTAATAATGACTAAACAAATACATTAATCTGTTTAATGATTTTGAATTCACTTCTGAGATCATCACCTTTTATCCACAACGGCCCATGTAAGATTTAGGAAGGATTTTCTTGATTATTTTTAATTATGTTATTAAATTGTGGAATAATAGTCGACACCACCAAACGAAGTACTTCTCAATATTCTATACATTTCAATGATATTTAATTTTATGGTTGTTTAAGAAGAAAATGTCTCCTCTCGTATTCATAATTTGTAGAAAAAGGTAAAAATATAATGCATTATAGTTTCAAAAATTGTTGTAAATTCTTTTGCAACTCCTAGTCAAAAATCTTCTAAGGATGTGTTAAAATTAATTTGTAATCCTGAATCTGTCGATAACTCAAGAATTTCTTGTGATTTTAGTGTCGAGTGATATTTCAATTTTATTTTTTTCTAAAGGTTTTGCAAACCATATAAATGCTTATAAATATTTTATACAAATAAATATATTAAACATTTTAAAATTTTGGGTGAGCCCATTTAGGTTTACGAGTTTTAGTTTAAGAAACACAGCTTTAAAAATGTTGTGAATTATTTGCACTGGTACGAAGCTGAATTTTGAAAAGAAAAATAAATTTGTTTAAATACTAATCTTAAGTTAGTCATACTAGTGACTTAACATTTTTTACTTTCCATAGATCTTTGAAATAATTTTTTGCTGTGATGCGTACAAATGATCTTCCGCGGATATTCTTATTGAAATATTCGCAACGAAAAATTTCGTATTCGACTCTGTTATGGCAGAAAAAAGGAACAATGACATGTTAAGTAGAAATAATTAACTACACACAGGGTTGCACTGTGAGGCAGAAAAGAGTAAAATCCCATCAAGCAACCAAAGAGGCCATCACGCGTTTTGTTACACAGTTAGCACCAGTGAAGAATGACTGGCGCACCCCTCTCGAAGATTCAGTGAAGTAACCTCCCAGAACTATGCTTGCGTTGGACTAATATGAGGATCACGGTTTGCAGCAAATAGAATGTCCAACTCAATCTCCAGATCTGAATCGAATAGAACATATTATGGACTACTTTGGTAGACATCTTCTCCGTTTTATGAGCCGGAACAAGGGGTCCTACCCCTTCATTAGCAGCTTGAAAAGTCAATGCTGGCAAAGCATAGAAGTTAGGGAGGGACCTATTCCTTGTTAAAACCAACTGATGTAATTTCCTCATCAAATTGGGGTGCTCTTTTTCCAATAATGGGCTTACCTATCAAATGGGTTTTTTTGTATTGTGATTTACGTCTGTGTTTCTCTTTTCGATGTTCATTAATTTCAATTAAAAACAGTTTGTACAATATCATTTGGACAGAGTCTATGTGTAAGTAATTGGTATGCGAAATAGATAATTTGTTAGACTGTTGGTGTATTTGCTTACATGAATTACGGCTGTTTTTATCATAAATGCAAATATATTTCCTTAAAAAATGATTGTAATAGTAATAAAATTTGCTGAAAGTCCTTGTAAACTTCTTTAAAGTTCTTTTAAACTTTTGAATAATACATTATCTTGATCGAAATGAAATGTTACAAAGTAATATTTCGTTTTTTAAAACAATTGTGTTTTGACTCTATAATTTGAGCCACCATAGTTGTTTCTAAACGTACGCTTTGAAACCGAATAATTTATAATAAATCACCAGTAGTAGCCAGAAATTTTACTCAGTATACTCTTAATTTTTTATTTAACGGACATTAATATTGTATTAATATACAAGAGTGAATTTCTTTTACTCGGTTTCTAGAGTTTTATGTGAACAATACGTACTTAAGTGCATCCAGTAGGAAAGAGAACAGCTCCTGTCGAACAAAATTTCAGGAGTAGTTATGGTGGATTACATTTTCGCATAAATAGTGCAGCCTGATTTGATTTCATAAGAAGAATCACGTGCATAATTTAGAAGGCAATCCACCCGCAAGTTATTGGGAATTCTCTCTCAACGACGTCATTTTATCCGAGGAAATCCCTATTCTCTCCTGGCAATATCATATCCAACATTCATGCGCATTCTAATTTGCAACCTAGGCGCTCCATTGCAACAAAACTCTCCTTCAGCAAGTGCGAGAAATGGAAACTGACAAATTACTTAGAAGGTAAAATGGAGCATATTTCAAATTCCGAAGTCAGAAAATGTCCGATATCTAATTTCTTAAGTTGCATTTTGAAAGTAATCCTTTCGCTTCGGAAGTAGGGCTTAGTGCTGAATTAGAATTTTAGATGATGTCGCCATTCATGACTTCAATAAGCCGAGATTATCGTATTATCTTAAAGAGGAAAACTGTTAACACGCACACTTTTCTCAGAAATAGGGATAAAGAGACACTATCTTCCGGCAGACCTTCAACTTTTCTATTAACTGAAATTGCTTTCATTTACCGTTTATTAAAAATAGGATGTTTTTTTGATTTCATGTAAATGTTTGTGTGTGTGTGTGTGGAAAGATGAACAAAATTGAATTCCATATTACCATGTGATCTCATCCTTATAAAATTACTTTTAATCATAAGATTAAAAAAGAGATATTTTACATCTAAGAATCAACCTGCATTGTTTCAATATTCATGGAAAAACCTAATGCTGTAAGCGAATACATTTTGTTGTCCAATGAAGCTTGCCATATGTCTATGCATATTATATTCACTGCTGGCCAAACAAAATGCAACACCAAGGAAGTCCAGAGCGAAATTTATTTGGCAGATAACATATTGTACAAAAACGAAATGATTAAAACTACAGCCTCTTGTGATGGGTTTAAGATGACAAAATCAGTTGTTAGAGTTACAGCCATTATTGACTACAACTTCTGCAAAACGCCTCGGCATAGAATCAAAGAGCAGCCTATGCAGCTTCCACATATTGCCAGAGTTGATCTAGTGTAGCAGCGGGTGGTGTATACCTGGTCAGTTGTTGTGCAAGCATGGTCCAGACGCTTTCAATTGGTGATAGATAGGGAGAATAAGCAGGTCAAGGAAGCAATTCAATATGCTGGGTAATGAAGAACATTTGAACATTGCGTACCACGTATAGCTTCGCTTTATCCAGTTAAGTGTATGGAAGGACAATGGTGTGTTCAATGAATCGGCAATGCTTACTAGAGAGGTGCGGTAGTGATCTCCAATACCACCCCAAGCCCTGATACCGGGTGCAGGACCAGTGTGGCGATTCATAATGCAACAGTTGAGCAGCCTTTTACCTCGGTGTCTCCAAACTTTAATCCGACCATCGTGATGTTGCAGGCAGAAGCGGCATCCGTCAGTAAACATGATGTCAGGGGTGTAGCTACCGCTGTATCAATGATATAGGCTCCCAAGCTACAGGGGCCCCAACATGTATACCTGAAGTCCCATTAACAGGATTTTCATATCTAAAATAGGGCATCGAAGGAATTTTGATACAGGGACCACTCAGAGCTAGTTGCGTCAGTACACAATGCCGTTCAATTCCGTTGTCCATGTCAGCCATTTATCGCACTTTTGGCATCTCAAACGTCTGTCGTTTCCAGTCAAAGTTAAATGAAGCAATTGACGCCTTGCGGGCATTCCAATTTGCTGCTAACGGCGTTGAATGGAGCGAGAGGACACCAAATGATCCGTAACAGATTAATCTGTTTTGCTATGGCTGCGGGATCCTTCACTGCCATGCGCACAATCCACCTGTCATCACAAGCAGTGATGTAACGAGGTGGCTGCGATTGGCTCCGTTGGTCCGTCGTTTCCTGCTGCCTCCAGCGATGATAGATCCGCATTAGAGTTAATTGGTTTCGTCCAACAAGTTGACTAATTTCTATGAATGATAATCCGCAATCCCTACAGACTACTATTCTTCCTCTGTTGAATTCAGAAACTTAGTCAAAATACGCTCGATCTTTTCCACGAGGCATAGGTAAACAAAGAAAAGAAAGAAAAACAATTGCCATACTTCAAATCACCAATCTGTTCTCCACTTATGTAATGCTTACGGGTGGCGCAACAATTGAAGCATGTGATGTGCAACTGCACTATAGTTATTGTTAATGATTTGCATATTTCATCACCACGAATGCTATATTATATAGATTTTTTTTAAATAAAAATATTTATTCAGTTCAAAGTTATGACTTTGAAGATCTTTTTCATTCCGTTAATATCAGTGATATAATTGGGGTAATTTTAGATAATTACAGTAATTATAACCTTAATATTAATTTACAAAAATTTAGAACTCTAATAGATTTAGTCTTAAAAGAAAACTACATTAATTTTAATGATTCTATGTACAAACCAAATCTTTGCCTCAATTTTGACCTACTAGCAAAAGTTTGGTTAATTTATATTTACACTTTTACGAAAATAATTATATTTTTAATAATGATTATTACATATTTAGATACATAGATGACCTAATTATTTTTGGTAAAAAATAATAATTTTAACCTCAATATTACTTTTTATCCAAATTACTTAAAGTTAATTAAATTAATAGTAATCCAGTTAAAACTAATTACTTAGATGTATCATTGTGTATTAAGGACTATAAATTACATAGCAATATTTATGATAAAAGAGATGATTTCAATTTTTAAAATTCTTAAAGTGCCTTACTGGAACTCCAAACTTTCTATATCTATATATAGAAATATTATTTTCAATTATATTTATCGTGATAACGTATCAGTTAGTGGTAAATTTAATATGTATTTAAATTTTAATAACTTTATTTAACATTGTATGGAACACGGATACCTCCTAAATTTATAAAAAAATTACATTACCTAACAGTTAAATAAAAATATATTATTAGTTGTACAGTTTATCGATAGATGGCGCCTCAAGCTAAGTAAATTAACAATATCATATTTTATTTAAAATTAATTGTATATGTCTTGGTGGTACTTTTATTTTCTATAAATTTTAAAACAAAATATAGTTTTAAATGTGTATATACATAGTTATTTTATCAAAACTTAATAATTTTATGCGTTACTGTTATTGTCCACTGCCGGGGAGTATGTTTTGTAATTCTCACGTGGTAAGTCTTTATCTAATAGTTTTAACTTTGATTCAAAAATATTTTAGTAATTATTACAGGGTATAATATTATCGTTTTACATTAATAGATTATGGCTTTATTTATAATAATAGTTAAACTTCTCTAGAAATTTCTTGCTCTTTCTCTATGGCCCAGAGTATTGGCAAATTCAGGTGAAGGTTGGCTGGCCGAAAAACATTGTTTAAACCTGCAGTCCTGGTTAATAAGGTCAGGAGTTTGCCCTAGTATTTCTGTAACTAAAACTATTCTATCATGACTATAGTTATCTTAGGTACATAACTATTTTTTGTATGTTTTTGTAATATATATATATATATATATTTATATATATATATTTATATATATATATTTATATATATATATTTATATATATATATATATATTATATATATATATTATATTTATATATATATATATATTTATATATATATATATTTATATATATATATTTATTTTATTATATATATATTATATATAGCAGTAAATAATTCAAAAGAAGACTAATAAATCCCAAGCATCCTAAGATCAGACCGGAAGAACCAAGAACATGAACCATGACAAACCAAAAAAATGTATCTAGCGGGGAAAACTATTATGATTCTCAAGCTGTCACTGGTTTAGGACAGTGAAACAGGATTAAACATTGTTTTTTGAGATCTCAACCTTCTCCTGCAGCAGAAATTGTTTCTACATAGTAGTTTCCCGTATAAACTAAGGCAAAAGCCTAAAACCCACGTGGTGAATATAACAGCAATAGAATAGAAATTGCAATATTAAATTACCATAGGAATCCGGAAGAAATAGACAAATATAAATATGTATAAACAAAATATTTGCAAGAGAGGTTAATAATGAATATAACCATAATTAACAATAATGTAAATGAGCAAAGAAACTCTAATCTTACCCGATGTATACAGATTCCACAATGAACTGACTCACTGCATCAAAAAAACACAGCAATACTAAGAATAAAGCGCCATCTATGTATATTTATAGTAACTAAACTTAATATAAGCATATATCAAGAATATTATATACTATAGACTAAATATATTAAGAAATATAACAATAAAATTATATACTATAAAATAAATAGAAATGAATACTTAAAATAA
Organism: Trichonephila clavata; assembly: GCA_019973975.1. NCBI lineage: Eukaryota > Metazoa > Arthropoda > Arachnida > Araneae > Nephilidae > Trichonephila > Trichonephila clavata. The sequence goes on along the minus strand of BMAO01028240.1, from coordinate 5,717 downwards.
AAATAATTAAATAGCTATAACTTTGATGACATATATTTATAAATAAAATTAGCTGGATAGTTATAGTCTAGGCAACTTTGAAAGAATTTTTATAATTATTAATTCTCATACTTCTTCAGATACTAAATCATTATTTCTTTTTATATAGTTTAAAATGATATTTCTAAAAATTGAAATGTGAAGGGTACTATTCCAATATGGCATTTTTATAACATTAAAATCAAAAGAGTCTCTTTTATCAAAATATTACTTTTTAGCATATTATTTTCAACTTTTAATTCTAGATCAAGGAAATTTGCTGACTCTATATTGCAATTGGTTTTTAATAGTTTCAGGTAGGTTGGATAATAATCAAATATAGGAGTAAAGTCAACTTTATTACTGAAAATAATTAGATCATCGATGTATCTAAAAAAGTAACTAGAGTCTGTATCAATTTTTTCATTCTCGTAATAGTGTAAATAGATATTAGCCAGACTATTACTAGCTGGGCCACCCTGTGAGACCTTTAATTTGTTGATAGTATGAGTCATTATGAAATATGTAATTTTCTTTCAAAACAAATTGTATAATAATATTATATTTATCATAGTTTATCAATTTATTTAATGAATATTTAGTATAAACATTTCTAAGTACTTTAATCATATCCTCTATATCAATAGAGTTGAATAAGTCTTCAAAATCAAAGCTATGCAAAGATTTAACACTTTTACCTTGCATATACTCAACAATATCTTTACTATTCTTTACAATAATGGAGTTTGAGATATTGTCTAGAGTGTGTTGTATAACTTTTTGCAACACCTTGCCTGGTTGTGTAATATAGGTATTAAAACCATTAGTAATAGTTCTGAATTTAATTGGACACTTATGAAATTTTGGTGTAAGAAAATATAAGGAAATTTGATATTCTTTGTACATAAATCTAGTTTTTTATAAAAAGCTGAAATACGGTTACTGATTTCTCTATTGCTGCTATTAGATTTAATAAACGCATTATTGTTTTGAAACTGTTTGTTAAGTATAAAGTTATAAAACCATTTGCAAATGATTGCATAGTTGCCCTGAACTTTATCTACATATACAATAATGAAATCTTTTGAAGATTTGAAATTTGTTGTTTTATATCTTTATAAGAAATATTTTTATCAGTTTTATAGTTAAGATTAAGTAACTCACTCAAAACTTTGCATTTAAACTCATTGAATGCTTCGAAAGGAAAGTTGTATTTAATTGCTATTTTTGTAATGAAGTTATTAATATCTTTAGAAATTTGTGCTTTAATAGCTTTATTATTATTAGAACGCATAATTCTAAAGCCAGTACCCTTAACCATTAATTCTCTGAGAGTTTTATCTTTAATAATATTTAAATTACCAGAAATGACATGTTTATGATAATCATCAATGAAATCTTCATAATTATGACAATTACATACAATATTATTATGTTGCAAATTAATAGAATTGTAGTTAAAGATGGATCTACCAATTTTCTTATTATATTTAAATGCCTTTTTAATGTTAATGTTTTTTACTGGGAAAAATTGAATATACTTCTCAAACACTTTAGTAAAGTTTACATGATTATAGGATTTATTCATGAAAAGGATGTTACAGTATTCAGTTGTAGAATTTAAAACATTATCATGTATTGATATATTAAACTTACTGATTAAGAAATTACAAAAATCTTTCATAACATGCAAGGCTTGACATTCTATAAAGTTATCGTAACTAAGTAATATATATAAATATAAATATATATATAATATATATATAAATATATATATATATTTATATATATATATATTTATATATATTATATATATATATTTATATATATATATTTATATATATATATATTATATATATATATATATATAATATATATATATATAGAAAGACGTGTCGAGTGTTTGGAATTCTTTATCTGGATCATTATTTAGATGGTTGATGTAATTTGGCGGTTACTGACGAGGTAGTCTTTTTGACAGATACACCAGTTTATTATACATTTAGAAACACACACGCAAACAAAGATGGACGACACAAATAAGACATACGAGGACAATCAGTGGGCAGACAGATTCTCCAGAGAATCTCAGTTTTTACGCAAAACGGGACCGGAATTACAGAAAACGTACATGACTCCCGTGGACGGAGCTCATGATTGGTGGAAAGACATTGTGCGAGAATATCTTATGCAAGTTTAATTTAAATAAGCTGAGATTTAAATTTTTAAGAGATACTACTACACTTAATTCCGTCAGGTGGGCAGCCAATAATTAATTATTTACGTGAGAGTGCTGAGGGTAAGTAAAGACCATTACAAATTAAAATGTTATTTAACATGAAATTAAAAAGAATTATTTCTAAAAGGGAATTATTATAATATATATATCTCTCTCTCTTTCTCTCTCTCTCTCTCTCTCTATATATATATGTGTGTGTGCATAAATTATTGAGATCTGAGTCAGTCCTATCAATAAATGTTCAATTGTATTAAAAAATTTTATAACTCTCACCTCTTGAACAGGAATTCCTAAAATTGAAGTATAATTACTTTCCCGCTCAGCCGAGCCTCTCTTCCTTGAATTGGATTTCCATAAAATTCATTTTCAGTGTATCACTACTTCAAAAACTACGCAAGAATGCCAAAAAAACAAACAAAAAAACAGAACTTTTTGAGAGTCAATTAAAAAGTTAAAAATATGTAAAACTTTTATAAAGAATCCAATACATATTTATAATAACGTACAAGAAAATATTTCTGTTTCATATTCCTCCCGAAAAATTAAAAATGGGCTTCAAGCCTCAACATAACAATATCAAATCTAAGTTATGCCAAAAAAATTATCCTCATCGAAAAACATAAACTGAGGAAGTACTGTCTTGGGAATTTATTCGTTAAGTTTCATAAATAATTTTGTGATGTATTCAGATGTAGGGCTCGAAAACTTCCCTTTGCTATTGAGGGCATCTGTGAAAAGAAAACTCCACATCTCCGCATACCGGAATGGTGTAGGCGATCGCAGTAAACATAAATATCTTCCCATCGCGGAAAGGTTTACATTTATCTCAGCGATTTTTCAATGCTGCGGAAGAATATTCTTACTCCCTTCAGTGTATGCGCTACAAACATTTCCATTCCTTACGTCTTCCTTCCCCTCGAATTGTGTACAACTTCGTGTTTTTTTTTTGGATGCGAAGTTTATGAAAAATATAGCTTTTTTTTACATTAATTACAACATTGCTGTTCTTATCTGTTAGTTGATGTTGGTTTTAAATTTGGCACACTTCCTAAGGTTTGATTTTTCGAAACTTCAACTACTGGCATTATTTAAATATATGACTGATAAATGTAATTCACTTAGTGAGTATTAATAATTGCGAAAGTGTTCACCAGAGCGAAGCACAAAATATTACTTAACTAATATAGGTTGATTCAAAAATAACTCAACTTTAAGAAATACTTGTGGAAACCAAAATAATTTTTTTATAATAACAGATGGGTCAAAATTGATTCTTTGTATTTGCATTTCTTTCTTAGTTGAGGACATTTACAACCACGGTCAAGTGATGCAGATAATACTTGAATTGACATTCAAGTATTATGTACCATGTCACCTTGAAGACGTTTTGCCTTGATATATTTAACATGCATTAGGCACACGGCGGGTCTAAAGTAGAGTTAGGACTCGAATCTATGACTCGACAACGTCAACAACGAGTTCAAGACCAAGATAATTCGATCACAGCGGCCGTCCTGTAAAATCTGAAAGTTCTTGAGGTCACTAAATACAAAAAATAAAAAGAATTTGTTCTATTTAAACATTAATCATCATGTCTTCTCCGTTCTTTATTTCTTTTTAATTCTGTTAAAAATATTGCCCAATTCATTTCTTGGATGGTTCATTTTGATCATTCCTTTTTCTGAAATGGGAAATCTTTTATTCTTTCGTCCTGATTAGAAACGGATTGTCAATACTAAAACAGCTAAGGATACTTCTTTTTAGGAAATTTAGAGTTGCGTTTACAAATTATTACAACATAATCTAACTCTTCTTAATCTCTTAATAATTCGCATTTTAAAAAAGAGTATATAGGTTTTAAATTAGATAAATTGTATGACTTATACACAAGCGCTTAAAACTTGTATTTATTACTTATTTCCTTTTCGTTCAACGGCCTTCACTCACTGACAATCCTAGCATACAAAAAAAAATTTTAACTCATGAAATTTACGCTTATTTCTATCTTGTGGCACTAACGAAAAATTTTCCAGTTTCTTTCTGCTCCTGGGAGAGAGTTAGGTTAAAACTAAAATTACTTTGGAGATGGCTGTAAGACACGAACATTTATTTCTAAACCAAGGAAGAGGGAGGTAGAAAGGAACTTCTGAGTGACTAAAAGGAGTAAGCGTTTAAAATGTCAGCCGGTGCCACGTCAGAGAAAGGCACTGGGATGGATCCTTCAGGACAATGCTCCAGCGCATTACCAGGGCGTTCACTCTAATTGGGTCCTCATCTGTGGGCGATCAGCGAAACAAGCCTCTCCGTCCTCTGGTCTCCTGAAAATTTAATGCACCTCAAATGTTCCATTACACGAAGGGAGCAAAGAAACTCTATTTCTTCCTCACCGGTGGACTGTACGTCTCTTTTTTTTCTCGTTTCCATTTTATTCTCCAAAAAATTGACAAAAAATGCGCACACGACGCATTTCAGAAGAGAACACTGGAGAAATTTCTTGAGTCTTTTACATACGAAGTTATTTTTTATCGAAGAGACCTTCATTCAATTGAAGAAATCATTCTACGAAAACCAACATCACCACGTTCACAATGAATCAGTTGAGTTGAGTTACATTAGCGTCACCCTCTAAAGCAAAGCGATGTCTAGAGATAACGGATATCGTAGTTAGTCATCTCTCTCTCTCTCTCTCTCTCTCTCATCCCCTCCTTTAACTATCACACCCACGGAAGGACATTGAGCCACGACAGATTAAAGTGCATCGGCACTCTCTACAGGATAGGTCTTCAGTGGAACCAGAACACGAAACCTCTATACAATGGTCACGGCTATTTTATAGTTCCTATTTTTCCCCTTTTTTTAAGGTTTTTCGTCCTCTTTAAATGTCCTAGCATTATAAAACTGTAATGTTGCGTTGTTCAAATATTTACGCAATTTGGCAATAAGGAAACTCAAGCAGTGGTGATTTAAACTTCATCATTCGTCAACGGTCTGCTGGCGACTGACAGATTCTGAACACAAGAAAAAAAATCCTTTTGCATATTCAGACTGAACCATGCTTTTTAGCACCTCGCTTTGACGCAAAAAAAACCCATAGCAGGATATTTTTAGTTTTCATTGAGCAATTATTAATTTCATATCATCAACAACTTAATTCAATATTAATATGAAATTTTTCAGGCTATAGACATTAAATTAGCGTTCCTCCAACCGCGGGATTGTACCCCAAGGTGCATGATAATACTACGAGGGACGAGAGCTTATCGAAAAGTCGAAAATAAAGATATTAAAAATTGCAAATTTACTTAAAGGAAGCAAAAAAAATACGTTCTGACATAATAAAAATTTAATACAAATTTATATTGATATAATATGCTTATAAATGTATCAGTACTGTACAATATGTGTTTGATAACTAATTTTTCAATGCTAAGTTAAGGACAAGCTAGTGACTCTCCCATGG